>RJWJ010036335.1:0-16126 GCA_004363605.1 Indri indri | reverse complement strand
CTAAGTTTTTAAAAACACAGGAAAAATGTGTATTTTAAGAAATAAAACAAAAAATGTGTGCACATGTGTACTCATACGTTCATGGAGAATTGGGAAGTCGCCACTGCGACAGCCGTCCCACCCATGGGGCAATAGGTCCCGGGCAGTGACAGTGGGCTACCCTAGCCCCCCCGCCCCAGCCTCAGTGCTGGGGACCAGCGTGGAGGAGGTGAACAGGAGAGGAAGAGAGAATTCCTGGGAGTCTCTTCCCGGAGCAGAACTCAGTGTCCCTGGGGTTTCCTCTTGAGGTCGCTGGAGCTGCCCTCCCTGCGCTAAACGACCTCCAGCCCCTCTGACTGTCTTGTCCCTCAGGAGAAAGTGTTGTCTCCCAGCCTGGGCCAGAATATTTTCTTTCCTAACACATTACGGGAAACACTGGTCCTAAAATTGTCCACATCTGTAGAGCATTTCCCAGCTCACAGAGCCACTCCATGGCCGAGCTCTGCCGGTTTGGGACTCAGGGACCACTAGAGCAGATCTGGGATTTTACCTGCTGGCCTCAGCAGAACCCCGGCCCCCCAGGGGGTCCACATCCTGATGCCCAGAGCCTGTGGATATGTGGCCTCACATGGCGAAAAGGACTTGGCAGGTGATTACATTAAGGGTCTGGAGATGGGGACATGAGCCTGGATTATTCAGGTGGGTGCCAGGTGCTTGGGAGAGGGACGGGGCAAGAGACAGGAGGTGTGGGGACGAAAGCAGAAGTGCGAGTGAGGAGATCGCCGGCTTGGAGGCCGGAGGCCGGGGCCACGAGCCAGGGAATGTGGGGGTTCTGCAGAGGCTGAAAAAGGCAGGGAACGGGCCCCCCTGTCCCCGGGGTCCCCAGAAGGAAGGCAGCCCTGCCGGCACCGTGAGATTCATTTTGGATTTCTGGCCTCCAGCACGGTAAGGTAATGAACTCGTGCTGCTTGAAGCCACGTGTGTGGTGACTTGTTAGCAGCAGCCACAGGAGACTAACGCCCTTGCCATTGCCTGTCACCTCTCCTGTGCCTGGAGTCGACCCCAGTCAGGTGGGCTGTGTCTTCTGCTCCTGGGTAGGGAATGATCTGGGGGGGAAATGGCAGCCTCTGCTGTCCAGCTGTTCCCCAGCTGTGGACTCTAGAAGAGTCTAGAAAGGAAAGAGCCACACTTCAAGACTTCAAGGAAGCATGAGCTGGCGGGGCCGGGGCAGGGGCCCGTGCTTTAGAACTTGCAGGCTGTGCCGACAAGACCGCAGTGCGGGGCCGCAGAAAGGGAATGAAGCCTCACTTAGTAACGCACGAATTCTCTCGTTCGTTTACTCATTCGCCCAACAGGCATGTTCTGAGTGCCCACTACCTGCCAGGCCCCGGCTTAGGATCTGAGGACGCAGCCGGAAAACGAGCGACATGGTCCCCGTGTACACAGAGCGTCTGACTTAGTGGGGGAGCAGATAAAAATCAAGTGAGCAGGTAAATGCTCCGCCCGCTCACCCATTCATTCACTTATTGCCGACTGACGCACAGTCTACCTTGTTAAGAGCACTGTGGTTCCGTTCTGGGAAGTTACCTCCCTCCCTCCCATCGGGTACAGTCTTGGTGGGAAGGGATCCTGGTGCCTGAACCCCACTGGGGAGCTGACAGGGCTGGAACCTTCCTTCCTCGTCTTGTTGCTGTAGGGTTGAGGGCGGGGGTGGGAGGGTCCAAAAACCTGCTCTTTCGAAGTTTTGAATTGTGAGCCAAGATGGCAAGGACAGGAGGACGAGTCAGAGGCCACGCAGAGCCGCCTGCTAGAGCATTCCTGCTGGGGCTGCTGCTGTCTTCCTGGGCTCTAACTCAGCGACTGTGACCCCGCTGGAGTCGGTTCCACTCTGACGCTGCTTGGGCCCCGTGGTCAGCCTCTGGGCTCCACTCCACTGAGGACAGGGGAAGTTCTCTGCAGCATGAAAACGCATTTCCTAGTGATATTTTGTCTCTGAATGTTCAAGACAAATTGAGCAGGGGTCCCCTAAACTGCTGAGAGGCAGGGGCGACAGGGGCAAGTGGTGCTGCCCCTCCAGACCGCTGTGTGCCTGCTACTGGCTCAGCACTTTAAGTGACGTGTTGTGTTCATCCCCTCAGTAAAACTACGAAGGGGTGTGAGCATCACCCCTGTTTTACACACCAGGAAACTATGGCAGAGAGAGCTAGGGCTGCGCACCCAAGCTCCAGCAAGAGGGGAGCTGGGATGTGAGCCACGGATCTGGCTGCAGAGCCCACACCCTGCTCCCTGAACCCTCAGTTAACTCCTCTACAAACAGGGGGTTACAGCGGCCCCTGACGGGGCAGTTATGGGGTGGGGGTGGCTGCTGGGACTATGTGCGTGGGACCAGGATGGCCGAGCTGCCTTGATTTGCAGACCCAACTTACATCCCAGGACGTGCCAGTGTGGCAGCCAAGAATAATTGAAATGAAATAAATCAGGCTTCCAAGATGAGGACGACGGGTCAAAACTTTCTCACAGAATTCCTTTCTCCCAGTTCTTAACAACATGGGCAAAAAATAGCAAAGACCATTAAAGAAAAAAAAGTCAAAGCATCACCCAAGCATGGGCAGGATTAAATTTAATAGTGCCAGCCAAGGGCAGACTCCGAGGACCCTGAGGAAGGTGGAGGCACAGCACACTGACTTCCCGGGGCAGGCGGCTCCGGGGGGAGGTGACAAAGTCAGAGAAGACCCGGGCAAAGCTACATGAATGCGTTTTCTTGTCATTTGCCTTTTCTGCCCACAGCCTGGGTTGTCATTTGCCTTTTCTGCCCACAGCCTGGGAAGAACCGGTGCTGGGAACAGGGAGGCTGGCCCTGTGCCTGTGGCAGAGGCTCCGGGACCGCATGCTCACTGGGAGAGGGGCCACAGCCCAGGGTCTCTGTCAGGTACACACACACCCCCACCAGGTGTGGAACAGCCTGGCGTGGGATGTGAGCAGAGCCCGGGCGGGCACACAGCTGCCCACCCACTCCCCTGCGGCCGTTCCTGGGCTCCCAGGCAAAGCGGTGGAGTATGAAACACCCAGAGCTCCATGCATGTGCCCTAGTGCCCAGGGTCAGACTCTGGGGTCTCAGACACAGCATGACGGGAAACAGGAAGGTCTTGGATGAGCTGCCTACAGCCAAGACAGAAGAAAAGAAAGGAATGGTGTTTTGTTTGCTGGATAACAAAATATCACCAGCTGGTGGCTCGAATGACAGTTTATGTTCTCGAAGTTCTGGAGGCTGGAAGTCCAAGGTCAAGGTATCAGCAAGGTGGCTGCCTTTTTGCTGTGTCTTCATAGGGTCCCTTCTCTGTGGGCACATCCCTAGCATCTCATTGTGTGTCCAAACTTCCTCTTCTCATAAGGACACGGCTCAGACAGGATTAGGGCCCACCTAACAGCCTCATTTTAACTTAAGCACCTCTTAGAGGTTCCATCTCCAAATATAGCCTCATTCTGAGGTACTGGAGGTTAGGGCCTCAACATACAAATCTGGGGGAAACACTGTTCAGCCCATAACAGATGACAACCAAGCACACATACACATTAGAAGAAAAAAGAGAAAGAGGAAGGGAGGAAGCAGGGAAGGGAGGGAAGGAAGGAGGGAGAGATGGAGAGGAGAGAGAGAGGGAGGGAAAGAAGAGGTCTATAAAAACAAAGAGCCCAATCAAGAAGAAAAAGTATCTCCAGAAACAGAAGAAAATATCTCCCAATTGCTTCGCCTCATAGAAAAACTTAATAAACATTATACGTTCAATACAACAAGAGCTCAAAGACAAAATGATAAAAACAGAAAATCCTACTTAGGCTGTAAGATCACCCAAGGATACAGGTTAAAAACCAAAATAACATCATTACTTACCTAAGAAGTAAATTTTAAATGTCAGAGAACAAAACGGATACAGCTAGAAATCAAATTACTGACACAGAGAAAAGGCTTGGGATGGAACAAACAAACATGAGACTGGCAAAGAGATGACAACTGAGCAGAGCTAACAGGCGTGTGACCCTGCTGCAGGCGGGGGCGCGGGAGAGTTTTGGGTGTCCCTGAATGAAAAAGCCCAATGATGACCATATATTAAAAAAATATGAAACAGGGACATTTTTTTAAAATGAACAAAAACTTCTAGAATGTTGTATTTAAAAAACAAAACCACATTATGTCCCAAGAAAATTTTATTGAAAATGTTCCACGTTGAGACATATCCTAATTGAATGATTGGATTTCAAGGATGGAGAAAGACGTCTTCAAGTATTCAGGCAAGAACACCAATCAGGGGAATATTGGGCTGGCCCCAGAACTTTCCACAGCAACATCTAATGCCAGAGAACCACAGAATAGCTTCCACAAAGCCCGACGGAACATGGGTGAGATTATAAACGCTGCGTCTGGTCAAGACGCCACAGATGGCATTTGAGATGCCCTTTCACAGCAAGGAGAGGCTCCCACACATAAGAAACCCAGGGGGTGCACACCTGTGAAGAAAACTCCCTGAGGAAGGTTTTTTGAAGAAAATTGAAGTAAGCTTTTTGACAGTGAATGCTATGGTTTGGATGTTTGTTCCTCCAAATCTCATGTGAAATTTGGTCCCCAGTTCTGGAGGGGGGACCTAATGGGAGGTGTTTGGGTCACGGGGTCGGATCCCTCATGAAGAGATTAACGCCCTCCCTGAAGCAGGGTGAGGGAGTTCTCCCTTGTCTAGCTGTTATTAGAGAGCCAGCTGTTAAAAAGAGCCTGCTACCTCCCGCGTTCCCTCCTGCTCCCCTCTGGCCATGTGACCTCTGTGCATGCCGGCCTCCTTCACCTCTGCCATGGGTGGAAGCAGCCCGAGGCCCTCGCCAGAGGCAGGTGCCCAACCTTGAACTTTCCAGCCATCAGAATCATAAGCCAAAGAAACCTTTTCTTCTCTGTAAATTGCCCAGCCTCAGGTGTTCCTTTATAGCAACACAAAACAAACCAACGCAGTGAAAGCCAACCAGGAAGAGGGTAATCAAAGAAAGAACTGAGACCAAGCATGCACCTGCCCTGTGCCCCAGCAGTTCCACTCCTAGGATGTCCCTAATAGCAACGAGGGCCCCTGCGCAGACTCAGAGTTGTACACAAACGTTCAGAGCAGCTTTATTTGTAAGAGCCAAAAGTTGGAAAGAGCCCAAACGTGCAGCAAGAGGAGATGGAAAAGCAAACTGTGAGACAACCGTGCAACGGATACTGCTTAGCAGCAAGATGAATGGGCTACAGGGACACGCCACACGGTGACTCTCCGGGCGAGAGAAGCCCGACACAGGGAGCATGCACCCTGTGATTCTAGCTATGTCAGGAACATGTGAAACTGATCCATGGGGCTAGAAGTCAGGATGGAGGTTATCTGTCAACTGCAAGGGGGCAGGCGGGAGTCCGCTGGGAGTTGGAACTGGTCAGTGTGTGATCCAGGCGGTGGCCACACAGGTATGTGCACACTACGTGCAGAGCCCAGAGAGAGGGAAGCAGGAGGAAGGCCCCGTGCCCACGTCACTGCCATCGTCAGAAAAGAGAGACCCCGGGGACAGCACAGTCAGAATAATGATTCCAAACCTGGAGAACCTTCAAACACTGGCACGAGGAGACCCAGGCTAACCCGACAGCAGCCGGCAGGTGTTCAGATGGTGAGAAGAAGAGTGTGGCACACAGACCTCTGTGGCCCTAGGAGGACAATCTGGCACTGGAGAATTGGGCAATGTGGACACTGGCTACAGGGGACCCCGCAAACCAGGGGCAACCCAGAAGCCATCAACCTCCAACTCCTGCAAGCAAGGCTAAGCCCCAGGTCTCTGATGAAGAGAAGGTGACATTTTTCTGAATTCAAGGAGCTCCTGACAGCAAGAACTGATGCGCCCTGTGTTCTTGGTTCCTTTTGCTGCTCTAACACATTACCACAAGTTCGTGACTTAAAACAATGCATATTTATTATTTTTCAGTTCTGGAGGTCGGAAGTCAGAAATGGGTCTTGCTGAACCAAAACCACGGTGTCGGCAGGGCTGCCTTCCCTGGAGGCTCCAGGGGAGAATCCATTTCTTTGCCTTTTCTGGGTCTGGAGGCCGCCCGCGTTCCTTGGCTCACAGCCCCTTTCTCTGACCACAAAGCCAGCAACTGTGTCACTCCCACCTCTTCCTCCATCCTCCCCCAAAGGACCCCTGTGGTTACATTGGGCCCACCCAGATAATCCAGGATAATTTTCCCATCTCGGGATCCTCAACTTATTGACATCTGCAAAATCCCTTTTGCCATGTGAGGTGACATAGTCACAGGCTCGGAGATTAGGACTTTGGGAGGCCAACATCCTGCCGGTCACACCTGGAGACCGAGCTAGGCTGGGGAGCTGGGACCTCCTTGTCCGCACCTTCATTGATGCAGCATCTTGGAGACTTGATCTTGGACTTCTGATTGGTCCAGCTCGGATTACAAGCTCTTCCCTGATCCAATCACCCTGGACTGAGTGGGCCGCTCTGATTGGCCAGATCAGGGTCATGGGCCCACCCCTGTGGTCCGGCAGGAAATGGCCTGCCACCCAAAGCAGGAGGGACAATTCCTGTGGCCAGCTTGGAACAATCGCCGTAGAGAGGAGCTGTGCCTAAGGAAAAAGCATGGCGGGAAAAGACTTCCCAAGACCCACTTCCCCGGCTCCCCGACCCCAGGGCTGCCACAGCCTCACCACGGGCGCTTTCCTTGGCTGGACAAATGGCCAGGTGGGGCCCTTTGGCAAGGACAGCCTGGCCAGCCCAGCCCTGCCAGCCCAGCCCGTGTATCCCCCAGGTCCCCTTTCCTGGTCTGACGCTGGGTCAGCAGCAGAGTGAGGCTGCCAGCTCTTGGCACAGCACTGAGGTCCCCTGCAGCCGGCGAGGTGTGAAGGTGACTCGTTAGGAGTCTAGCAGGGAAGACAGGACTTTCTCACCCCTGGTGTCTGGAGACTGCGCCTGGCTCTGAGATTTCCCTGGGCTCCTAGCCCAGAAGGAAGGAGGGAGGAAAAAGAGAGAAGTGAGAAAAGAAAGAGCGAGAGGCAGAGTGCCACCTCGGGAGCTGTGGGCCGAGGCCGGGTGCTTAGAGGGGAGCCCCCATGTCCTGGGAGCATGGTCCCGTCCACTCTCCAGCTGTTGAGGCCCTGCTCCAGGCCTGCCCGGCCCTGCTTCTGTTCTCCCCGGCCACGCTCTCCAGGCTGCCTTCTGCCCACCGCACTGGCCCTGCTGTGCCTGCTGCCTGGAGCACTTTTCCCAGCCGTCCCTCCTCTGGCCTAATTCACCTCCCTGCTGATCGTGCCCCCGCGTCTTCACTGGCCCCTCTCCCCATTTGGGGTCACAAGCCTTGTGGACCTTCCCTCTCTAGGCCAGCGCCCCACTGCGCCACCCAAAGCCCCACTTTCACACGTGGACAGACGCTGCACCACGGGGCGTGGCCTCTGGCTGTCCGAGCAGTCTCGGAGGGGCTGATGAGACAACTGGGAGGTGTGGGCGTTGGTCCCAGCTCGAGGGAGCCAGGTGGCATTCCTCCCTGTCCTCTCCCTGGGGATGCTGAGAAGGGGGGTGCCCCTTTTAGCCTTTCTGGCGAAGCCCATGTCCTGACCGAGCATACCGCTGACTGGGTGGCAGCCAGAGCCACCTGAGGCACTGCAGGGAGCCCCTTCCCTGCCCACCTCACCTCCTTTTTCCTTCACCTCCATTGCCCTGGGCTTGCACCCTGGAGTAGATCTTCAGCGCTTAATCCTTCCCTCAGGCTCTGCTCTCTAAAGATCGCCTGCTTCTTGGGGACAAGAATGTGTCTGACTCATTTTTTCCTCTCCAGTGCCTGGAGGTAAAATATTTGAGGAATGAATAAATGGATGGATTAATTACATTTTCATACATCCACTTTACAGACGGGAGATGAAGACACAGAGGGGTGGGTCGCAGCCCTCTCTTAGGACGCTTGGCCCAGAAATTGATCTAATGGCTGAACCCGAGTCTTTATTCTCAAATAGACAGGTGGGTAGCTGAGAAACTCACTGTCCTTCTATGAAGATATTTTCTGACCCAGCCATAGCGCCATGGGAACTCAGGTAGCTGGAGATGTTAGAATTTTCCTCCTCAGGCCTCGAAGCTTTCCCAGCTGTCAAGAAATGAATTAAAGCTGAACTTGGACTCATGCAGCCACATCCGGGCAGGTGTCTTTTGGTTGCTTTCTTGCAGGTCCTTACACCATGACACAGGGCGGTTTTCAGTGTCAAACTCTGGGTCTCAGCCGCTGGGGCTGTCTTTGAAACATGTGCCCTAAGAAAGGGAGGCGTGGACATGTCTGCTCTGACACCTGGTGCCAAAAGGCAGGAGATCGCTCCAAATGAGGGCGGCCCAGAGGCACGACCAAGCCAGGACAGGATCAAAACACACAGCACCTTAAAGAAGAGCCAAGCCTCAGAGCTCTCCAGGTGGAAAGTGAATCAAATCACTCAAACAGAATGCAAATGATGCTTGCTCATCTCACCGGGAATGGCTGTGTGTTTTGTGATGTTGCTTTTGTAAGTTTCTCAAGCATGCAGCCCAATTCTTCCATGTGCTCCACGGTTCCCTAATAATACAACCTAATTAAACATGATTAGTTTCCAAATTGCAGTAAGCCGGAGCCCCCACATATAGAGAACGCTGAATCTAATTAGAGGCCACCACGGGCATCAGAGGAGCCCGCAGACAGGACACCGCTCCGCGAGGCCTGACTGTCTGCTGGATTTTAGACTTTAATTTTCTTAGTGATGAGAGAAAAAAACAGATGTGGCAAAAAAAAAAATCATGTTTTTCAGCTGTAGTTTGACGACTTTAACAAATAACTTTGCATCTGAATATAACACATTTCTGGTAGGCATTCCAGAAAGAACGTGAGTATGAAGTGCTTTATCGGGCTGGAGAAGGGAGGCAGCCCCCTAAAGCTGTTCACACGTTAAATCGAAGCAGCCACAACATTTGTACGAGGGAGCGAATCAAACCAACATTAGCCCCGAACCTCTCAGCAGCTCCGGCTAAAGACTCTTTTCTTAACCGTTTCCGAAACAAGGGTGGAGATGGGAGGGGAGGTGCCCGGGAAGCCCCAACCCCAAGAACGCCCTGATTTGTTCCACAAGATGAACATTGAGTGCTTATTTGAGAAAACAAAACCCGACCGGAATCGACCTCGCAACAAAACCCAAACTCGATAAAAGATTTAATCCGTTTGGGGGGCTGAGCGTGGAAAAATTTTAGTGATTATTCTGGGAAGAAAAAGAAAAGGCGGTGGTGGATGAGTCAGTGCTTTCCCTGCCTAAAGTTTAATGAAACCACTTTATTTTCTCATTTCTCTGCTCCACTGGGCTTCCGAGAGACCTCTCTCCATCCTGCTGTCTCCTGTGCCCGGGGCTGACGATGCCCTCCAGGGTATCACACTGGCGCGCCGCATCCCAACAGGCTGGCGCAGCGCTGAGCGCGGGGCCTTTCTCCTGCCTCTCCCCCTCACTGAGTATGGCTCCCAGAGCCAGGGAGGGTTTCCAGCCACCATGGCCCAGGGCAGGATTCAGAAGGGATGCGGCCGGCGGTGAAGCTCATCTACCCACCACAGAGTCTAACGCTCATGGTGCAAACGCAGCCCCCAGAGGGGAGAGAAAACCAGGAGTCAGAAACCGCAGTGGCTGAAGCCAGCCCTGTGACTCACTTGCTGTGTGTCTCTGAGGAAGTGCCTTTACCATTCTGGTCCTCAGTTCCTTCCACTGTAAAATGGACATAATAAGATTTGTGCCACCTCAGGCCCTGCTGTTGCCTCTTCCCAGCTGTGTGGTCTCCGCATCTCTGGGGCGTCCACTGGTGTCTAAGACAAGATGAGAACTGTACCCACCTCGTAGGGCTGGTATTGAGCTAGTACTGTCTGCAACTTCCTGGCACTTAGTAAGTGCTCAACAAATACCCGGGTCCTTACAAGAGGGTGGAAGTTTGCTCAGACAAGCTCACGGGAAGAGGAGGGTCCCCTGGAATAAACCCCAGGTGGAAATGGTTTTTAAAAATGGTGGCAAAGCTGAAAAGAACAAGACAGAGAGAGCCACGAGGAGGGAAGCCACGAAGGATGCGTTCCTGTCCGGGCCCGCGTGGGTGGGAGCCAGTCCCTGCGTCTGCCGCGTCTGGCATTGGATATTGCCCACCTGGGGTCCGGGACCTCCTGGCTCCGCGCGGCACATTAAGGGGAGCCATCCGCCTCCCAGAAGCGCGGCAGGTGACCAGTGGAGAGGTCCGTGTGGCTGGGGACTCACCTTTGGCACATCCCTCTCTCTGCAGCACTTTGAGGGGCCGGGAGTCTGGGGACCGGGAAGGAAGCCTCATCTGGGAGGCGTTAGCTGCCCACGCATTGCAGACCTCACAAATGACTTCCAGGCGCGTCCTGGGCTGGAGGGTGGCTTAGCCAGACGCAACTTCTGAACACTGAACCTCCAGAAAACGTGGGCCGCGTAATGAGCGTGGTGAACAGGGCCCAGCAAGCTTCATTCTCTCCTGAGCGCTGTCAACAAAAACCTCCCGAAATTACGGACTCGAAGCCCTTTCTTGTGGCGCTGCAGAGGGCAAAGAGGGGGTGGGGGTGAGGAGACCCAGAGTTTAGTTCCAACTGTTTCCTACCAGCTGTGTGACCTTGGGCAAGTCACCTCCCCTCTCTGTGCTCAGTGACAAAAGTGTAAAACAAGGAACCAAAAGGCGTCTCGAGGTTGTCCATTCTGAGATTGCGAATCCAAGCCCCCTTGATACCTGGCTTTTGTTCTCTCTCTGAAACTCTGAAAGGGAGGCGCACAGGGAACAGCACAAAACCAGCTTCAAACCCCTCGGGCTTTCAAAAGCCACGCTCAGGCCCCGAGACGGCCAGAAATCCGTCCCTGCAAGTGATGAAAAGCACAGTTCAAACCAGCTTGAGCAAAAAGGGACAGATTTTTGGTTCTTGGAATGTAAAGGCCAGTTGGCTACAGGCATGGTGGTGTCCAGGGGTTCACACGATGTCACCATCTCACTTTGCCGCTCACTCCACCTCTCCATCATTCAGACAGACACTCCCCCAGTGGTGGCCGAGCAACCCCAGCACCTCCAGCCTAATACCTGCGGCGTCCCTACTGCAGCCCTGAGCACAAGAGAGCCTTCCTTTCCGGGTGGTTCCAGCACAGCTCCCGGGACTGCCTTGGACTTGCCAGCCTGGTTCACGTGGCCGTCCCCAAACCTGTCGTGGAGGCTGGGTTTAGATCCGGTCCCATCATGAATGTAGAAGCGTAACTTAGCTGCATCAGTTTCCCATGGCTGCTATATCAGGTTGCCACAAACGCGGTGGCTGGAAACAACACACACGATCTCGCAGTTCTGGAGGCCAGTCTAGAAATCTGCACTGGGTCTTGAAAATTGAGATGTTGGTAAGGCTGTGTGCCTTCTGGAAGCTCCAGGGGAGAATCCATTTCTCTGCCTTTCCCACTTGTAGAGGACCCTCCCTCCTCGTGCAGAGCCGGGATGGCTCCCGTCACACTGCGTCACCCCGACACAGACTCCCCTGCCTCCCTCCTCTACCTGGAAGGACCTTCGTGATCACATTGGGCCCTTCTGCAAACCCAGGATAAGCTCCCATCCCGAGGTCACATGTCGGCAACCTTAATTCCACCTGCAGCCTTCACCTTGGCCTGTAACCTGGCATGGTCACAAGTTCTGGGGATCGGGACCTGGACATCTTTGGGAGGCCGGTATTCACTGACCACACGAGCTGTGGCGGTCTCATTCTCATCATCCGGAAAATGGGATGGGGGCGTTACCCCCAGAGGATTGTTCTGGGGCGGGAAGGAGGTAATGCCCAGAGTCTCCAGCACAGAGCCAGGCGCACAGCGAGCACCGGCCCCATCTGTCCGCACATTTGCCCCGTGAGCATTTCTGAGATGCCGCATAGCTGTGTTGGAAGGAAAGTGACACATGGTTTGGGCAATTAAATAATGTAAAAAAAAAATAACTCAACTCCGAGCCTCTGAGCCTTGACATTCCAGGTGCTGTTTATGCCACCGTGGCTCGGACAAGGTGGGGAGGACATGTTTCTACCAGATGCCACCGCACGTGAGGGCTCGAGGGAGAAGGAAAAAGTCTACAGCTGTCCCAGGAGGGTTTAGGCAGCTCTGTGACAAGGACATTGGGGTGACTGACACCTCACCCCCCACTAACCCCTCCCCCTTCACTAGTCACAGATTCCCTGCAGGGAAGGAAAGAACGGAGCATACAGCCTCTTGAGCGTTCATCAGCACCCGGCATAAAGTAGCTGCTCAATAAATGCTCTTTAATCTTAATAAAAACGAGATGAGTAAAGAGGTTTAGCTCGGGCTCCAAAGTCCCACTGGTCTTACGGTGCCACACCAGGGTCCTGCAGCGCCCAGCCTGGGACGCAGTTGGTGCTCAGGCGATGTCTGCTGATTGAAGATGCAGCAGGAAGAGACTCCGGAGGGCAGGAAGACTGGAGTCCTAGCCCTGGCTCTGCCACTGCCTGGCTCTGAGCCTCAGTTTCCCCACCTGCAAGTGGGCGAGTTGCCTGGTGCTGACCACACGGCACACTCCTGATGTGGCAGCTTTAGGAAGAGCAAAAGGCAGCAGCCCTGAGCCCCAGAGACCGTCTCCAGCCCCACCTGTCTCTTGCCTCTCTCCAGTGTGGGGCCGGTGGGAACTATTAGGGTTCAAGAGGCCAATTCTGCCGACTCTGCAATGAGGAATCCGAGGCGCAGAGAGGGGAAGGAACTGGCTAAAGGACACACAGCCTGGAAGAGCTCAGGACTGGAGCTGCCACAGTCCCTGTCCGCATCACGCCATCAGAGCCTGCTCTGCTTACCTTCCCAGACAGCAAATAAGAGAGAAATAAAGCGAACAACAGGAAACGCCAAGCCCACCCTCGTCTCTCCCTCCCTCTCCGAGAAAGCTAATTACGGGTTTAATGACCCCACTTGTGCAGTCACGCCGTCGGGCAGCGTGCGAGCCCCAGCGGGATGGGCCCCCAGCCCGATCAACCGTATTTTTATTGATTTGCAAGCAGCTCAGTTGTCCTGGAAAAGACAGTGCACCAGCCACCCTCTCTGGGGTCCGCTGCCACGCGGTGATCCACGGCGGCCGGGGCCTCTGTGGTGTCTGCTGACAAATGCAAAGTAAATGACACCCCTCATCTGGGGGGATGCGTGGGGACGCTGCTGTACCGGCTGGAGCTTGGAAGTAATTCTGCGTCTGAGCATTTCTCTGTGTCTAGACAAGAAGCATTGCCTGCCTGCCTGCTGCCTAAAATATTAAAATTTTATGCCCCACTCTCAGGAGAGATTCTCTGCTTGTAAACATGCAGAGGCCATTTGAGTTTTCTTTCTTTTTTTTTTTTTTCTTCCTTAGTGTTTCTTTTTGCCTCCAGTTTCGTGGTTTACACAGCTGGAGAGGCTTCCCTGGGTTCTAAGGGCCTGGGCACAAGTCCTGTATCTGTCACTTAGCAGCTATTTGGGTCCTCAGGCCCTTCAGTCTCAGTTTCCTCATCTGAGAAATGGGTGTAATAATACTGACCTCACTGGGCTACTGCAGGACTAGACGAAGCAATGAAGAAAACAGCCTCTGTGCTGTTGTGTCCCCTTAAAATTGATCCACCTGGAACCTCGGCATATGGGGATGTTCGGAAATGGTTGTTTCAGATGTAAGCAAGTTAAGACGGGTCATGCTGAGTCAGGGTGAGCCCTGATCCAGGGACTGGTGTCCTTAGAAGAGGGGGGAGGGCACACGGAGGAGGAAGCCATGTGATGACAGAGGCAGGGGTTGGAGTGGTCTCACCAGGAGTCCAGGACCGCCAAGGACAGAAGCCGACAGAGGCAAGGAAGGCGTCCAGCCTGGAGCCTCCAGAGGGACCACGGCCCTCCGGACACCCTGATTTCAGACTTCTGGACTCCAGACCTGTGAGAGGAGAACTTTTTGTGGTTAAGCCTCCCAGTTTGTGGAATTTTGTTATAGCAGCTCTAGGAAGCGAATGCAACTGCATAAAAACAACAGTGTGTTGGCCACGGCCCACGCAGGCTTTGGGGTGGAGACCAGGCTGTGAGCTTCTTTCACAGAAGGGGAAACTGAGCCTCCAGGAAGCCAAGTGACTGCCCATCCTCTTAGTCAGGAAAGCAGAGGGGTGGACAGGGCCCCCATCCTGCCAGGCCTGGTCTCCTGCAGGCAAGAGCTGGTGGGGGGACGCCCCAGCTCCTCCTGCAGCAGTTGGGGCCCAGCACCCTCCCCAGAGGCTCCCAACCCTGCAAGGCTCCTAAGGGCCACGATGGTGGATAGGGTGGCACCGGGGAGGGCACTGGGCAGAGACCCAGGCAGGTCTCCTAGGACACTCAGAGACGCCTGGGCCCCGGCAGCTGCTCCCTGCAAAGGACCCACCAGCCAAGGCAGCCCCAGGCCACACGTGCCGGGAGTGGGTGGCTGTTCACCCCAAGACCTGCTCTGAACAGGACATCCGGGCCTCCCCAGCACCGGAGGTGGCAAGAAGGGGCCTGGGGGATGTGCAGCCAGAGGCCCCAGAGCATCGAGATGAGCATTGCGGATCCTCTGCGGCCCCTATTCCAACCCTGGGAGGTGTCGCCATGTCCTCTGCACTTTCGTTTCCTTCACGTTTTCATTTCAACCACCCCCCACCCAAGTTCTTCGACTTCGATACCCCCCTTTAAGGGAAACCGTGTAGAGCATGCTCGAAGCGCTGGTGCTGTTCACGTTAGAACAAATGGTAACAGTTAACACGGAGACGATCGGTGCTTCCCACTCAGCATCCTGTGGGAACCAGAGGTACAGAGCAGCCCCGCCATCCGCCTTGCAGGTGTGGAAACTGAGGCCAAGGGCTTGCTCTGCATCACAAAACAAACCGGTGGTAGAGCCGGGGCCCTGGTGCCCCCGCGCGGCCTTTCCCTGGTCTCCCGCAGTGCGTGAGGTCACAGCTCGAGGCAGGCCGGGCCCACGTGTGCTGTCGCCACTGCGAGCAGTGGGCACTTCATCGAAGTCTGAACAGACTGCAAGTCCTGGTCTGTCCTGCCCCCAGCTCTCCCAGGGAGCACTGCCTAGAGCGTGCCTGACACATAGTAGGTGCCTCACCCACGGTCAGTCATTCAATCTCACGGGACGCAAGTTGTGTGACCATGGAGTCAGCCTGTCTCCTGTGTGCAGTGCCCAGACGCTGCCTGACACACCGTCATCACCCACGAAATATTCAGTGAACAACTCAATGAACTATTGAAGCGTGAAAACTGTCTACACGGCTGTTCGACGTAGTTTGGGCAAAAATCTGCATGTCTGAATCCCTCTGGCCATTAAGCAAAATTTAGCCCAACCCACATAGGCAGAGTGACCCGGGACGGGGAGAAATTACTATAAATAATTCCCTGCGCTGACACCTCATCCGCAGGCCGATCGATGGTCAAGCTAAGATTAAGTGACGCTGTTGTCCCAGGGCCGCCCCTCGTCTCCCATCCTCGCCCCAGGGAACTGGCTCCTCCAACACCCCCAAGGGGTGGAGCCTCTGTGCTGAGTCAAGCCGGGAGTCCTCAGGAAGGGGACCCTCGGCTGTCCCGCCAGCCTTCTTGGAAAAGCCCAGTTTATACTGACATGGAAGGTCATGCCCAGAGGACCTCCCACACCTGAGGCCCCTGTACTGGGCTGTCCAAGTGACCACAAGTGACACAGATCCAAAGAGCCTGCTGCAAGGCTGCCTGCTCCTCAGGTGGGCCGTCACCCCTCACTAGGAAGCCCAGGCTCTGCCGATCAAAGCTTCTTGTCGTCTGTCTGCTCCTGGGATCCCTGCAGCAATCCTGCGTCTGGACCCCAGATCGCCATCCCTCTTGGACAGGTGTGGAAACTGAGGGCCAGAATGGTGTACGCATTCGGTACCTCCAATGTGCTTTGGCCTCATGCAGAGCGGCCCCTCCCTACACCTTTGTGGGTCAGGTTCACAGGAGAAGAAGTGGGCTCAGGAAGGTCAGGTAAGCTGCTTGGGCTCACACAGCTTGGATTCAAACCCAGGGTTGCCTGACACCAAAACCCATGCTCTGTCCTCTGCAAGCCCTCTCTTCCAGCCCAGTGTGATCCAGAGGCACTGTGGCTT
>RJWJ010036334.1:0-16113 GCA_004363605.1 Indri indri | reverse complement strand
TCAGTTAATAGCAATTTGATGGTGAGTACAGGTGGTGCTTGCTTTTCCCATTCTTGCGATACTTCACTTAGTAGAATGGGCTCCAGCTCTATCCAGGATAATACAAGAGGTGCTAGATCACCATTGTTTTTTGTGGCTGAGTAGTTCTAAGAGAAGGCAAAAACCCAGATGTGAAATCTCCTAGTTTTTAAATGTTGACAATTTCCAAAATTTTGAAACACTCAGCTTGCCAAACAAAACAAATATTCAGGTCGATTCTGGATCACTGGTACCAATTTGCCAGTTTTCTGCCAAATAGTCACAAAGCCTTCCCTATGCTTAATAATTCATTAGTCCATTTCAAGTTGAATGCACATCCAAAAACCATACTTTTATTCTTCATTAGAAAAAGGCTCAATAGATTTCTGAACTCAGAAGATAGGAAGCAGAAATAATATACTTACTACATCCATCATTGTTTAACATTAAAAGTGAGAAACATTTCTGTTCACCTGTTTGATAAACTTAAGGATAGAAACACATTGATTAGTTCTTTTAAACCTAACATGCTGAATCTGGGCTGTTTGGACATCCACTGTCCTTAAAGTTTGATCAGAAAACACTGGTTTGAAGACCAATGGCACTGTCAGAAGAAATCAGCCAGGAGCCCGTATCAACTGCCTCCTTTTTGGCATTCCCAGAGGCCTTTGAATAACTGCCATTAAAGTCATTCCTCTAAGTAGTTTTAATTTGCCATCTCCTCATTAGCATTTTTAGATTGCTGAGTCCTTTTGCTTGGATTAAAAATATTTTAAGAGGAAATAATAACTAAGCTTCTCCATATTTGGGCTAGGACTGGCCAGAAGGAGACCTGGGCTTCAATCCCAGTTGCCACTAAGCAGCTGCATGACCTTGGCCAATTCTCTTCACCTCTCTAGGCCTCAATTTCCTGTAGCTGATCTCTGAATTTCCTTTCAGCTCTAAAAATTATTTTGACAGTGTAATTTAATTATGCAATAAAACCTCAAGCTAGTTCATCTTTCTTCAGACTTACCCAAGGGTCGAGAAGGCAGAACACATGCTTTCATTCAGTCACCAGTTCACTGGGCTTCTGCCATGTGCCAGACATGCTGTTGAGTGCTAGGGGCACGAACCTGGATACGACACAGACCCTGCCTGAAAAATCTTATAGTCTATTGAGATTTGGGGCTGCACCTACAAAGAACTCAACAATTGTGATACATAACTATGTTAGAGGGATGCATGGAGCTCCAGGGAAGCCTAGGGAAGGCAGTGCAATTCACGCAGGAAGAGTCAAGGAGGGTCCCTTGAGGAGGTGATGCTTAAATTGAGTTTGCAGAATGAGCGTGGGCTAGAAAGGTAAACAAGAGAAACAACCACCTGTGTAAAAGCATAAAGGAATAAAATAGCCTCAAAAGTGCATAGGACTCAGAGAATGTTCAATAATTATTAGCTAAATGAATAAATGGGACAAGAACAGCAACAACTATATTCTTTTGTATTCCTTCAAGGAACATTATTTTCTAGATGCTGCCAAATAGATACGAGCTAACAGTCTTACCAGTGAATGAAATCTGGGTAATGTCTACCATCCCAATGGTTCGCAATGGAGAATTTTCATTTCCCACACATTCCTTTGTAAAACGTTAAAGTTCTTAGGTGCAGAATAGGTTCCCTGCCATATCCCATCTCTTAGGCCTTAGGTGCTTCATGACTCTGTCATCCAACTGCTGAAAGTATTCATAATGCACAAACAGGAAGTTAGGGATAAGATAAAGCTTTTTAGCTTATTATAAAAAAAATACTGCATTTCTGTGTGAAGATGTTCCTTCTAAATTTGGTAAGAATGAGAGTCATAGCAACATAAAATGATTCCCTGTTCCTGAACATTCAAACACATAAAACACAAGATCTACAGACTATGACTTCCCATAATCTAAAGAGTTTTTATGAGTTGCCCCTAAAGCTGTTACCTTCAAGGGTCAAAGGAATCAAGAAACAAAAGAAAACTGTAATCATCACCAGTCTAATAGCTCTTCCCAAACCAGTTACATTGCTACATAAGTGATCCGTGTACAGGAACTCTCTGGAACCTCAAATTAAAGGATCTCATTTGACCTTTTATTTAGAACTAATGACTTTTCAGGAAATTCAACTGTAAGAAGGTATTAGAATTTTGGGAGAAAGAAGGTTAAAAAATGTACACTGTCTATTATCCTTAAAGGATAAAATCACATTAAATAAGTTAATTTGTGCCCATACTTCCAGCATGTTTATGCAACTGTTACTAGGCTCAGTTCAACTATTTTTACTTATGGAAAAAAACCTGGATAACGTCACAGGACTTCTTGTGACATTCTAAATGTTGGAAGAAAAAGCCATCTTGCCTAAAGGAGGTATACCAACTGGTGAAGGCACAAACAAATAGAAACAACTACCAACTAGTATAGAAAAATTGGCTTGGACACTTAGCAGAAAGTCAAAGCCAAGAAACAAATCCTAACGTGGTTTTGCCTGCCTGCTCCTTGTACCCATTCCAATCTCTTTTTGCTTTATTATAGCTAAAGATGGGACTCTACTATACTCTGTTATGTTAGTGTATCTCAGGAGACCCTCAAATCCTTTTCTTATTAAAATTATTCTATCTCACTCACTTAGCTCCCCTTAGAAGGCCAAGAAAAACAAAACTAGGAACCATTAAAAATATATGAGACAACTAGAAGTTCAAACATGTTTTATTGCTAGTATGATCAGTGATTTAAGCTCATTCATATTACTTTGAACACTTGTCAAAAGGACAATGTTTTGCAAAACTAAACATATTTCTCTTAAATGTTCCCTTATTTGCACCAGACTTAACTTGATGTGCCTTGGCTCACATGAATTTTGTTTTATCTCTTTCTTGTGAACACTCATGATTTTATATGGGAACTTGAAAAACCAAACATGAATTGTACTCTTATTCCTTGGGTTTTATCAAATAGATCAGACTGAAGTTAATTTTCTTTTTCTTCAAGGAAAACATTCAAAAATATTACCTCCCCATGCCATCATCTTCAGTTTGAGGGCTCTTTATTATTTTCCAAGGGAAGCACAGAGTGTTCTGGATCCAGGAGTTATTTTTTCCTTTAACAATTAAACTTTATTTTTTAAATTGATAAATAATAATTATATATATTTATGGGGTACAATGTGATGTTTTAATATATGTATACATTGCAGAAAGAGTAAATTAAGATAATTAACATATCTATCATCTCACCTACTTATAATTTTTCTGTAGTGAGAACACTTAAAATCTACTCTTTCAGCAATTTTGAAATACCTCTCAATAATTACTTTGAGGCCGGGCGTGGTGGCTCACGCCTGCAATCCTAGCACTCTGGGAGGCCGAGGCAGGAGGATTGCTTGAGCTCAGGAGTTCGAGACCACCCTGAGCAAGAGTGAGACCCCGTCTCTACTATAAATAGAAAGAAATTGGCCAAACAACTAAAAACAGAAAAAATTAGCTGGGCATGGTGGTGCATGCCTGTAGTCCCGGCTACCTGGGAGGCTGAGGCAGGAGGATCACTTGAGCCCAGGAGTTTGATGTTGCTGTGAGCTAGGCTGATGCCACGGCACTCTAGCCTGGGCAAGAAGAGAGTGAGACTCTGTCTCAAAATAATAATAATAATAATAATAATTACTTTGAATATAAATAGATTAAATTCTTCAATCAAAAGACACTGAGTGACTGAAAAGATATAAGAAAAAAATCCAACTAATGTATATGCTGCCTACAAGAGACTTACTTTACCTTTAAGAACACACATAGACTGTAAGTGAAGGGATGGAAAAAGATATTCCATTATTCACACCTAGGAAACAATAACTGGCAGGATGGTTTTGATCTAATATATAAAGGAGTTTACTGAGAATTAAGGCTCTCCAAAAATCAAATATGAAGTAAATTCTCCATCACTGGTAATATGACTTCTTAAACATCTCTCAAGGAAAACACAGAAAGATCTTACACACCAGGGCGTGACTGGAATTCTAGCTCATTCTTTGGCTTGAGTTGTGTAGCAAAAGTCCCTTCTTACCTCAGCCCAGAAAAGAGAAAAAAACCTAATTTATTTCTATAGAAAGATATACCCTTCTTTTTCTCCTTTACCATGATTCTGCTGCCCATTCTCTCATGATCCCAGTCCTGCCCAATTGGGTCACTCACCCACCTGTTGCTGGCTCTACTACATAATTATTATTTTTAATTTTTTATTTTTTGTAGAGATGGGGTCTTGCTATGTTGCCCAGGCTGGTCTTGAGCTCCTTGTTTCAAGTGATCCTCCCACCTTGGCCTCCCAAAGTGCTGGGATTGCGGGCATAAGCCACCACACCAGGCCACTATATAATTATTGACTCTTGAAGTTGGAAGATTCCATCAAGACCACCTATGTTAGAACCTGCCTGGCATCTTAAAAGCTTGACCTTTCCCCTATCCCGTGCCCACCTCCTCCACTGTCCCAAAACTGAATCTTCAGTAGCCTTCAAAAGGTCCAGGGCCTAGCCTGATATATGAATTCTCGTCCCAGAAAGGGAAGTCTGAGTGCTGAGTCCCGGCTGGAGTTATAGTTTCTTGACGTGACCACAAGGTGGGGCAGAACTGATCTATGAGCTGCAAGTATGGAACTCACATCCCCTAAGTTCAGGGACAGTGAAACAGCTAGACCATTCCGGTAATGGGAAGGGGCAACCCAAAAAGACTAAGGTGAGAGCCAGGATCCATCACAAAGCAACAGGACAGACGCCTAGGATCCCAGAGGTTTAGGGAGAGGGTTTGGCAAGAGACGCTGAGCTATCAGCGAGGCACTCTGGATAAGCGCCCAGAGTCAGGAGGGAGCTCAGGGAGCGGTTGTAATGAAGCCCGAGGAGCAAAACAATATATTAATATACATGCTAGGACAGCAGCAGTTCAATCATCTGATCCAAAGGGTCTGATTAACTTCTAGACCCCCTACCCGGAGCCCAGCTCACTGTGAGAGCCTCTCCCCTGCCTGTCCTCCACTCCAAGGGCCAGAGAGAAGAAATGACTGATAACTTTGGGCAGGGGCTATTCGTCAGTGGAGGAGAAAATAATGGAATCAACAAAAGACAGAGAAGCTGTAGTGGGGGGAGGGAAAAGAGAGAAAGAGAGAGATTCCGGAAGGCATACTCTCTGCTGCCTGAGGAGGATGGCCACACAGCGTAAGGTCTGACCGAACATGGGGGAAGGCGGAAAGTCCGGCAAAGCCAGGCCCAGGCCCTGTGCTGCTGTGAACGCTGCGTGGGCTGGGAGGGAACTCTCAAGATTGCAGCTGTGGGCTTGACCACTGGCAGGAAGGCTGCCGTGTTGCAGGCGGCACTGCCAGTCTCTTCTGTGACGAGGGCGTTGTGCAGAGCTGCCCGGGGCCTTCGAGGTTAGCACAGGAGAAAAGCAACTTTCCCATACTCACCCGCTCCTCCGAAGGTCACCGGGAATTCACCTTCTTCTTTCTCTTAAGACAACATCACCTGTCTTGGTGCCGTACCTTCAAAAGAAAGACAGAGGGGGAAAGGGGGTGCCTCTGAGCCTCTCCTTTCCTCCTCCTCCGCCCTAGAAGCAAGGAGAGAAGGTGAGAAGGAACCCAGGCGCTAGAGGAGGCTGCCACTCACGCCGCATGGCAGGAGAGACTGATCCCCAGAGACGTCGTCTTCCTTCCTTCAACATGTTCAGGGTGGCTTGGAAATGTGTCAACCTGGCTGGACTACACTTCCCAGAATTCCCCTTCCTGAGCATTCCGGTGAGGATGGGCCCCGGAGCTCCTCGTGGGAGATTTGGGGAGCGAGGGTGAGCAGGCGGCCATATTGCTTCCTGCGCGCAGGCGCCGTCTGCGCTCCCGCCCGCTCGGCTCCAGGAGCCGCTGGGTCTGCGACTGCGTCGCCGCCTGCTGGGCCTCCTCCAGCTTGTCCAGCTCTTCCTGTGGGTTTAGCTCCTGGACGAGGGCGCCATTTTCTCCTGCAAGACCCCACATCATCGAGGGTGGGAGCGATGAGAACGGACCTGGGTTCCAGTCGGTCCTCAAGGGTTCCAGCATGCCCTCGCCCTCTCCCAGTTTACACTCATCTTCCCTTCCCGTCCACCTGCCCTGTGAACTTCAGGTTCGCGCATCAGGCACAAAGATACATCTCGTATACAAATATGGCACATATGTAATATATAAGATATAGCTCTCGTACAAATATGGTACATATATATATTTATATATAAATATATGTACACAATAAATATATATTGTGTATGTATAAAATACATGTATGTACATATGTGTGTGTGTTTATATTTATATTTTTTATATATACATATATGTATTTTGTGTGTATATATATAAAATAAATGATTCGGCTTCTCCCATTGAACCCCGACAGATTCAATACTCTAGGGTAGAGCTCCAGATCCTCCCCAGGACATGCAGTGTTTTCAGGTCACACTAATTTTCCACACAGACTGTTATCAACAAAGCACTTTATATGTTTCTTTGCCCGGAGAAACAAAAACAATTGAGCCCAGCCATTTCTAAGCAATTTCTCAAACATCCCCAAGCTGACAACTTGTGTTAAATATGTAATGTCTCATTCTAAGTGGAAAACTTAATCACTGCCATACTGATTGTAGTTTCATTGTTGTTGTTGTTAATTTCTCTATATAGGGAAAAGCCACTTACTAGCTGTGGGATTTTGAGCAAGGAACTTCACCTGTTTGTGACTCCACTTCTTCACCTGTAAAATAGAGCTACAATAAGGTTGTGATGATTAAAAAATAATGCAAACAGGGAGATTTGTACAGTATTTGGCACATAATTATTCAACTGAAAAAAGAGAAAAGCAGGGAGGTCTTGATTTGGCCTGAAGGAAAGAGAAATGTTATTATTTAGAATAGAACCTGGAATCAACAGATCAGGCACCAGTAGCTAAGAAAAAGTCCAGTAATTTTTCCAGATTCACTGTAGGGTCTTGGTTACATAAACTTTGAAAAGCCTTTTATTTTAAGAAGGAAAAACAGAGAAATAATGACTAATCAGAGGAGGACTTCTTCAGCTTGTCAATGACTTTGCTTGAGACACAGGGGCTCTGGCTTCTTCCACAAACCACAGGATAAATGCAAGCACTCCAGAATAGAGGATAAATGTAAGCACTTTGAAAGAGAAAGTAACATTTTTTCCTTTTAAAAATTAAATGTAATTAAAAATTAATTTTATTTATAGTTTTAAATGGGAACAATTCCTTGTGGTACAAGGTATACAAAAAATATATAAAGAAAAGCAGTTCCCCTTCCCCCATCCCCAGTATTCATTTTCTCTTTATTACCTATTTCTTGTGTATCCATTCAGAGATATTCTATACATGTACAAATATACACACACTCACATAGACATATAGACACATAAACATGTGGAGTGGGAGATAGATATGTTGTATGTGTTTATATACAATTACATGATATGCATTTTATACATGTATAATTTTTATTTTAATGTAATATACTCTGCATATTCTCTGCTTTCTTTTTTATACTTTACAATGTATCCTGGAACTTCTCCATTTCAATACAAATATGCCTGCCTCATTCTTTTTAATGGCTGCATATAGTCAATTGTCTAGAAGAACAAAAATTAGAATAATTTTTGACTTGTACCTTGTTGCCAATCTTTTACTATTGAAGTAATACTGCAATGAACATACTTGTACACATATCATTTCACACGTGCGACTCTATCTTAGAATAAATTCCTATAAAAAGAAATTATTGCATCAAGGGCCTTGTGTGCTATTTATAGATATTGCAAACTTAATTTTGCCAGAGATTATATCAATTTATACTTCCACTATTAAGTTCCCTGTTTCCTTACACTAACAACACAGTGTTATCAAAATTTTGTCTTTACTAATCTTATTGGTGAAAGACATATGTAATTTTAGTTGTAATTAGTGTTTCTCTTGTCAGGAGTAAAGGTAGAATCCTTTCATGTATTTACAATTATATAAAATTTACTTTTCTGTGAATTATGTCAATATATTCGACCAATTTTCTATTGAGTGTAGTGATCTATAGGAACACTTCTTTTCTTTTTTTTTTGAAACAGGGTCTCACTCTGCTGCCCAGGCTAGAGTGCAGTATCATTGTCATAGTCACTGCAACCTCAAATGCCTGGGCTCAAGTAGCCTTCTTGCCTCAGCCTCCTGAGTAGCTGGGGCTACAGGTGCATGCCACCATGCCTGGCTAATTTTTCTATTTTTTGTAGAGATGGAGGTCTCTCTATGTTGTTCAGGCTGGTCTTGGACTCCTGGCCTCAAGCAATCCTCCCACCTTGGCCTCCTAAATTGCTAGGATTACAGGCATGAGCCACCATGCTGGGCCAGGAACACTTTTTATATTAAGCAAATAAGCCTTCTGTAATATGAGTTGCAAATACGGTTTGTCTTTGGTCTTCTTTGTTTATAGTGCTTTTTGTCATGCAGGTTAAAATTCCCAAATACTATAATACAAATTTAATAAAATGTTGCTTGGAGCTAATAACCTAAGCTTAAAATCACAGGTAGACAAATTTCTCCAAAATATGTATACCCTAGGAAAAGCTATGAAGATTCTAGAAATAACTATTGGAGAAATATTAAGAAATGTCTAGTTAGGGGCCAAAAAAAATCTTATTAAGCATTTGTCTAGTTAAATATTTTTGTTTTGTTTCAAATTTCAATATTTGAAGGTATTGGTGCTAAATACTGAATCAGAAAGAAGCATTAATTTACAACAATAAAATTCTTATTAGTGTGAAAAGGTTAACAGTAGACCAGCCACAAGCTACAAAGCATTACTAATGTCGCACAGGAAGAAAACTCCCGAACCAAAAAGTTCATATCTACAAACCCCAACCTAGCCCCAAACATTTCCCAAAGCTACGTCCTCCTGGAGACACCCTTCCATGCAAGCGGTACAGAGGGGCTTCTGCTCAGGAGCTAAGGAAAACCATCTCCAGAAACCAGAGCCTTTGGTCTCGGGTAATATTTCTGACTTCACAAAGGAGTCTCAGTGAGTTTTGTCCCCTGAGATGGGAGGAAAATGGAGAGATTCTATTCTCCGGTTGCAAAGTCAAGAGCTGTCCCAGAGCCAAAGCCGAGGGAAGAATACAGGAGGAAAGACACAGGCGATCTGGGGCAAAACCGGAAGGGCAAGAGGAGCCTAGGGACTTGCAGGGACAACAGACAAATCCAGCAGGCAGCCAGGAAAGAAAACAGCGTCTCTCCCCCTCCGACCGAGCTGCATTGGTATGCTGGGAAGGCAGCCATCCTTAGCAAGCGCCCTGTCTTCCTAGCCTCTTTCTGAAGAAGAGTCAAACTCCCGTCTACGGCCCCGTGTCTGTGACCTGCGAGACTGGGAGCCGTTGTTCCTTTTCCTGCCTGGTGGCGTTCTGGTTCCCCCGCTCACGGCTCACGGACCCATCACCATTCCTCCATGTTGACTTCCCTTTGGATTCTCCCCAGTTTCTCTCAATTCCGGTTCCTGCGGTGGCCTTTTGGTTTGTGGTCTTCTATCTCAGAAGCCGACGGAGACCCTCTCAGGAGGTGCAAGGAAATAATATTGTGGAAAGGACCTACTTTTCGCTCCCCTTGGCTGACATGAAGCCAAAAAATCAGTGTATTCTTCTTGTTGCTTCACTCTGGGTCGATGGGTCTGAAACATGGGCCAGAGGCAAGGCGGTGGAGTGGACTCTTCTGCGGCCAAAGACCGAGGAAGCTTTCTCAAGCCAACGTAGCTGTCTCACACCACCAGTTTGCACTTTCGACATTTTAACAGATCTCCCGCCTTTTCACTGCTCTGCCCACACATTCAGCTGGAAGGCCCTTCAGCTTCACAGAACATCAAGCAGCTGAGAAATATTGGGACTTAAGGAAGTGGTGAATTATGCAGATGCTGTTGATAAATTGAGTCTCTAAAATGAGCTGTCTGTAGATGTGCCAAAGCCTTGATTAAAACAAATAGTCATAGCTGTTAGAGAGAGCAGGGACCCTGGAGACACAACCAGTACAGACCACCTTCTTACAGAAGAGGCAAAGAGGCCAGGAGAAGTTGAGTATCTTGTCCAAGGTCATTCAGCTGCAAGTGGCAGCGCCAGGATCCCGAGCTAGGTCTCCCAGCTAGAGGTCCAGTGCTGTTTTCATGACCCACGTGTCAAATGAGTCTGCAAATCCAGTGCCACTTGCAGCCATAAGCACTTGGCTATCTGTAGGGTGGGATTTCATAAAACAATTGCTGTACCCTCCCTTGAGCTAGTCTCAGCAAGGAAAATGTCACATAAACACACACACACACACACACACACACACACATCTTGTCAACAGTGCTTTACAATCTTGAAGTCAGACAGCAAACCCTTAAGCCCTTGGGCTTCTAACAAGTAGTACAAAACCCCCCATTGCCAGTAACTGGGATACTTGCTGTAATATCCAACCACGCCCCATTCATTGGTCTGAGACAGTGAAAATGTGTAACCAATCCAAAGAAGTTAATTTTACAAATATCTCCACTATAATTGCTCAGAGGCATTTTCAGGCTTTGAGAATTGCAGATAATTTAATAAACACTTCTCACTGTTCATCTTTTGACTTTAGTGACTCCCAGGTGAGGCTTGTCAAAAAAAAAAAAGATTTAGGGAAAGGAAAAATTATGGACTTTTGGCTAAAAGGCTGGATTTTAAAGTTTTATTTGGCTCACATCATTTTTGGCCTTGGGAAGTAAGAATTTTCTCTTAATCCTACTCTAGAATTGAATGTCTTACCATCTTTGTACATGCAGGAATGTAAGCTGTGTTTCCCTCTCCACTTGCCTTTGCTACAGGGCAGTGTTTCCTTTCAGTAGCTCAGATGGGCCACGTCTGGAGAACATGTTGAACGCACCGGTTGCTACTTCCAACATGTAGACATCATAGGCTAAGTCCTGCTGGCATTGTACTTGTTAGCCACACTGTTGTGCCTTAAATTTGTATCTCAGGATTGGTGGGGCTCAGCAATCTCCGACTGAGGTTTCCGGATGTTCTTCAAAGAGGACCAGAAAGAACTCCGATGGGACAGCTGAGCTCTGAACTGGAGATTCTCCCATCCTTATCACTGGAAGCGCTACGCAGCACAGATCTAGCCCTGGGAGCCCATGTGAGACGTGGCAAGCCTAGCAGAGAGGGGCTGAAGCTAACAGAAAGCAAATGTCAACTCTGGCAATGTCCACAGCTGACGTCAGTTTATTTTCCTCTCCATTGTTAATGAAAAAAAAAAAGTTACAGAAAGACAGCTCTGTGGAGTATGCTAAATACAAACTGTTCTGTTTGACTTTGATCATTTGTGCTTCCTACGATAAGCAACATATGGCAGCAACCTTAGCTCATGACTGTAGTAAATTATCAATTTAAATATCTTTTCCACAAAAGTTTATCTGCCAGGGAAGAAAATGTCAAAGGACTAAGACAAAAACGAATTGTACCAACAAAGCCACAAGAATGTTTTAATTTGCATATTATAATGAACTTGATTCCATTTGTAACGCTGACGTCCCCAGATTCCATTTCTGGCCTCCCCATTTAACATCCCAATGAAATAATGAGGGGAACGCCCATCCCCTGCGTTGTGGGAAACGCCTTCCAATCCCGGCCCGGGATTACTGGGGAGGGGGTGGAGCTTCTCAGCCTCTTAGCCAACCCCGGGCTGCGGCTTTCTCTCTGCCCGTGACATTTGGGTCCACAGATGCCAGTCTTTCTCACTGGCCCACTTCATGCCATGCGGAACACTTCCCAGACGGTCCCCGACCCAGAGTTACTGTGCAAAGTTGGGGAAACAGAGAGGGAATTACAGCACAGCACAGTAAAAGGCAAAACTTAAAAGTATTAATACATATTAGACATCCCTCAGTCGTTTTCTGGGATGGGGCTTTTGTTCCTCTAGTTATGCCCTTTCGTAAATTGCAGGTTGTCACCAATGTCTTGTCTTCCTGTACCCTCCTTCTCTGGATTCTTGCTCCCGGCCCCCAACCGTCTAAATAGAGCTTACTTTCTTACACAGAGCCATTCTTGTCTACCACAGCGCGCGCGCGCGCACACACACACACACACACACACACACGCATAAAATGAAAGAATTCCAGGACCTAATGCTTGCCAGGGGGTAGCTAACTGCCAAACGACAGAAGCAACAGAAAGTGTGGATGTGGAATCTCATTCAGGAAAGTGTGTTAGAACATTTCAGGACCCATCCCATAGGTCCAGGAACAGATTCCACTTCTGGAAAAAAAAAGGTTCTCATTGGAGCCCTGTCCCCAGGACTAGCAGCAGACTTCTTATTGAAAACTTTTAAAAGCAGAGACTAATAAAATTTATCCAATACCATAAAAAAAAAAGCCTTAAAAAGGAAGGAAATTCTGATACATACCAAGCCATGGATGAACCTTGAAAACATCATGCTAAGTGAAATAAGCCAGTCACAAAAGGACAAATATTGTATCATTCCACCTGCATGAAGTACCTAAATTACTCACATTCACAGAGACAGAAAGCGGAGTAGTGGTTACCAGGGGCTATTATTATATGTAAATACTACGCCATTTTATATCAGGGACCTGAGCATCTGTGGATTTCGGTACGTGCAGAAGTGGTGAAACCAATCCCCCCACAGATACGGAGGGAGAACTGTACTCATATTCACACTCCTGGTATTTCCAGTGCTGCTGGATTTGAAAAGTATTCATTCGCCACCGTTACTGAAGTAGCTATCCCATTATTTCCTCAATCAAGAGATAATAAAAATACCACCAACTGAAGGAGGGGGGTTTCGTGCAGGTTTTTTATCTTAGATAGGGGTCTTTGTACTGGAAAAAGTAAAAAAAATCATGGCTGAACATAATGAGAAATAATTATGATAATATTAATATTAATATAATTAGTCACTATTTTGTGATTACAAAAGATAACCCATTCTGAACATTTAAACTGCCTTCTATAATTTATACAGCATTTTCACACTCATTAACTTCCATGGCAATGGGAATGTCCAGGGTCGTGTGGAAGGGGCCGAGCAAGCCAGAGTGCAGGGCAGGGCTAACATTGGTGTCACATGCTTATTAGCAAGATGAGTATTTTATAACACATGGTTATTACATTAATGTGGAAATAGTGGCACAAATGGTTCATCCAAAACCTGGTAATTTCTGTTTGTGTATTACTGGAATACTATAAGAGATTTGTAATCAGAAGACCTGAGTTTGTGTTCTAGCTCTGCTAAATTTATTAGATGTGTACTCACAGACAAGCTTTGAGCTCTGTTTCCCCTATGTATAAAATATAAACAATAATACTCCTCCCTTACTGATTTGTTGCAGAAGCAGATATGATGGCACATGTAAAATCTCCTATAAACTCAGCACAGCTACACAAAGATTACGTTTTATCTACACAGTGATGCTTGTGTCCTCTGGCTTTGTTATCTAGGTACATGAAGGACAACATGTTGAGTTGCTAAATTGAGGCATTTCTCTCCCAGATTTGAGGATACCAATACCAGCCCAGCATCCTTTAAAATGATTCTGCTTTTCTTTTTTTGGCTTATAAAATCTGTACCCTTGGAGTAGACCTGACTATCCCATGTGGAAGGAAAGCAAAGGAGGGAGAGAGTCAGGTTAAATGCAGCCAGAGAGCTGTGAGACTTGGTGTCTGCCTGCCAAGAGGGCAGGTGTGGGGACCCCTGGGGTCTAGGGGAGCAGCCCGAGACTCCAGGAGAGGAGGTGCGGGAGTGGAGGGGAATATGAACCCCTGGCAGATCCCAGCTGGGAAATAAAATGGGTCAAACCAAGAGCGCTGCTCACTCACAAATCAAAGGCGGACCCTCAGTGGGGAGGTTGTCGGGAGCAGGTTGGATGCCGGCCAGAGGAAAAACAGAGAGGATTACAGACTTCTGTCAAAACAAATCTGCAGAAGTTAAGCAAATCCATTTTCCCTAATGAGAAGATGTGGGTAGCAGTGTTGCCTTTGTTCATTCAGGATTATCTCAGTTATTCCAGTGCATTCTGCAGGGCAATGGTGTCTCATCACACATATGCCCCCAGCACCAACCGTCATAACTCATATTTGATGTATGAATTGAATAGAATCAAATATCTCAAGGGCAACAAAACTGATTAATAACTTTTCCAAGCACATGCCATGCACGACGAACCCTGCTAAGCATATACGAAGTGCGACCGTGACGCAAAGAGGCAGAGCTCCTTGGGTAGTTGGTGGGAGCAGATCGGTTGCTTTACAGATTCCTTTCGTACTTTGTTCCCACCAAGCCCATTTTGGCTGCAAGGGCCGAGAACCTCATCTGAAGACAACATGCTCGAGAACATCAGAAACCCTCCTCACCACCTTGGGCTTCATTTCCTTTTCCAGGCTGAAGACCATCTCCTTTACAGATGAGGAAACTGAGGCATGCAGCCAGGTGGTGGAATTAGGATTCAAACTCAGATGTGTTGCATCCCAGTTTTATGCTGACCACTGGGAAGTCTCTGTCACTGGAGACCAGAGGACCTAGCAAAGCCGGCCACTGAACTGTGTCCTCTGACCCGAGAACTCCATCCAAATAGATCTGAGCACACAGAAGTTGTAACGCTGTGGCCTTCAGCAAGAAGAATCAAGGCACCTTAGCTTTGACCTTAGGTTGAAGCCAAGGGGTCTGCCCAGGCAAGTCCTAGGCTCTAGGAAAGGACCAATAAAGACCCACCTCTCAGGACCTCCATCCAAAAACTCCTCTTTTTTGAATATCTCCATCTTAAATACCTACAGGTCAGGATTGTCTACAGCCATGCTCCAGAAGGTCTTCCAACATCCGAGCATCAGTGACTACAAGCACAAGGCTGTGATCTTCTGAATGGATTGGACTAATGGGTCACATGCCTACTTCTGGATTAGGGATGGGTCAACAACACTCAAACCAACTAGGAACTGTTGCCAGAAGAACAGAAGTTGTGGAATAGAGGAAGAGGAAATGGCTGTTGGATACGCAAAAGCAGCAAATGTCTACTACACTGACTGGTGACTCAGATACACACAGTCTCACTCCTCTCAGCCAGCAGGAAGATGGTCCAGGAACCACAGACCTTCTCATTTGCTTCCAGTAGCCGATAATGCCACGCCTACTTTCTCTTCTCGCCACCTTCAACACTGATGACTCCATTTACATTTTTTGTCAAAATAATTGTGCAGATTCTGGGCTAACGATTTAGAGTAGAACTTGTTTAGACACGGTCCATTCCTTCTAAGATTTGGAAGTGTTGTAAAAAATAAAAAACAAAACAGAAGTTCATTCGATCTGGGGGTAGTGGGCATTTACTGTTTTCTGACCAGATTGTGTTTCCGACTGCTCCCTGCCTGCACCTCACCCCCACAGCGATAAGTCTGGGTGTGTGCTCTTGGTTCAGCCATGAACACACTCCTGCTGGGGCGCTGGGAGGGGACAGAGGCCAAGCTGTGCTGTTGGGGATGGGCGGCCACGGGCAGCTCACAGAACAGCACGAGTCGTCTGGCATTGGCAGTGCTGTCCTTAGAGTCAAGCAAGAGGGACGCTATCCTAGTCCCCAGTTTAGGGGGCCCTGTCCTGGCCCTCCTTTCTGTGCCCTCCCCATGGAGCAAGGAGTCTGCAAGTCCAACGGGACTTGCCTACTCGGAGCCTGAACCCCATCCCTGCTTCTTAGCCACACGCCCAGGTGCCCTGGACCCCCTGCGCAAATGGCCCCAAGGTCACTCATTTCCAGAACCTGTGTAGTCCTCTTCCCTGTGTCCATCCCTCTGAGAACAGATCCTCATACCTCTAGACCCAAACAGAGGTCAAAGGGTGACTTTTGCATGGAAAGTGGATAGTGCTTGTGTATTCGGGCTGAAGTAGGAAGAAAAGAGGGGTGTGCTTGGGGCTGGAGGCGGGGAGAGGCTGGATTTCCTCCATGGAATACTAAGGAGTCAATGTTTGAACTTGACCTTTCAGCTGATTATAAAAGTACATTTATCAAGGAAAGAGGATATGACATTTTATTTAACAGATTGTTCATTC
>RJWJ010036333.1:0-16121 GCA_004363605.1 Indri indri | reverse complement strand
TCTATGAATGTTTGCATGGAAATTTTTGTGTGGACATACATTTTCATTTTCTTGTATATATACCTAGAAGTAGAATTCTGAGTCACATAGTAACTCTATGCTTCATTATTTGAGGAACTACTAAACCATTTCCAAAGTGGCTGCATCATTTTACATTCCCACCAGCAATGCATGAGAGTTCCAATTCTTCCACATCTTCGTCAACATTGTTATGATCTGACTTTTTGATTCTAGCCATACTAGTGGGTGTGAAGTGATACCTCATTGTGCTTTTGATTTACCTTTCTCAGGTAACTAAGGATGTTGAGCATCTTTTCATATGCTTGTTGACCTTTTGTATAAATATATCTTTGGAGAAAAGTCTATTCAAATCCTTTGCCCATTTTAAAATTGGGTTATTTGTCTTTTTATTGTTGAGTTATGGGTTCTTTATATATTTTAGATTCTTGTCTTTTATTGGATATATGATTTAAAAATATTTTCTCCTATTCTGTGGGTTGTCTTTTCACTTCCTTGATGGTGTTCTTTGAAGCTCAAAAGACTTTGCTTTTGATGAGGTCCAATTTACCTGTTTTTTTCTTTGGTGGTGTATTTAAGAACCATTGGCTAACCCAAGGTCACAAAGATTTACTCCTATGTTTTCTTCTAAGAATTTTATAGTTCTAGCTCTTATATTTAGGTCTATGTTCTATTTCAAGAAATTAATGTATATGGTATGAGATAGGTGTCCAACTTCATTCTTTTGCATGTGACTATCCAGTTGTCTCAAACCATTTGTTGAAAAAGAATATTCTTTTCCTGTTGGATTGTCTTGGCACCTTTGTCAGAGATCAGTTAGCTGTAGATGTATGGCTTTATTTCTGGACTTTCAGTTCTATTCCTTTGATCTATTCTTTAGATCAATTTTGTCTATTCTTGTGCCAATGCCACACTGCCTTGATTCTCATTGCTTTGTAGTAAGTTTTGAGATTAGGAACTGTGAGTCCTCCTACTTTGTTCTTTTTCAAGATTGCTTTGGCTACTCTAGCTCTTTGGCAATTTCATATGAATTTTAGAATCAGCTTGTTAGTTTCTACAAAGAAGCCAGGTGGGATAGGGATTGCTTGGAGTCTGTAATCAATTTGGGGAGTAATGCTGTCTTAACAATGTCAAGTCTTCCAACCCATGAACATGGGATCTTTTTCATTTATTTAGATCTTCTTTAGTTTCTCTCAACAGTTTTTTAAAGTTTTCTGAGTATAAGTTTTGCACTTGTTTTGTTGAATTTACTCCTAAGTGTTTAATTCTTTTTGTTACTGTTGTGAATAGAATTGTTTTCTTAATTTTATTTTTGGATTGGTCATTGCAAGTATATAGAAAACAATTGATTTTTAAAGTATTAATCATGTATCCTGAAACCTTGCTAAACTCATTAGTTCTGATGGATTTTTTTTGTAGATTCCTTAGAATTTTCTATATATAAGATCATGTAATCTGTGAATAGAGATCCTTTCCAATCTGGATACTCTTATTTATTTTTCTTGCCTAATTGCCCTGGCTGGAACCTCCAGTACAATGTTGAACGGAAGTGATGAGGGTGGACATCCTTGTCTTGTTATTGATCTTAGAGAGAAAGCACCTGATCTTTCACCATTAACTGTGATATTAGATGTAGGTTTTTCACAGATGATCTTTATTAGATTGAGGAAGATTTCTTTTCTTTCTAGTTTGTTGAGTGTGTTTTTGATAATGAAAAGGTGTTGGGTTTTGTCGAATGCTTTTCCTCAGTCTATTGAGAAGATCGTGTGGTTCCTGTTTTTTGTTTTTTTCCTATTGATACGATGTTTTACGTTAATTGATTTTTGGGTGCTAAAACAACCTTGCATCCCTGGGATAAATTTCTCTAGGTCATGGTTATAATTCTTCTTACAGGTTGCTGGATTTAGTTTGCTAGTATTTTATTGAAAAATTTTGCATCCATATTTGTAAGAGCTATTGGTCTTTAGTTGTTTTTTTCTTGTGATGACACATAACTTTATATGAATTATGATGAGTGGGGGGAGGAGGAAGAGAGGAAAGGAAAGAAAAATATACAGTGAGCTAATTTGGGCCTAAAGTCTTCTAAGCAAAGGGAGATTGTTTAGACAAATTTCTCAGACTTTTCCCTGGATACAGTGGCCTCCTGCCTATTTAAATTTTCTGCTTGTTGTAGGGTTCCTTTTGCTGATTTTGTTTTTAGTGTAAATTGGTCATTTTAACAAGATTTAAAAATTATTAGGATAATTGATTAGCATTCTTAAAAATATTCACTATTTGTTGTCACATGCTTTATCATTTCTAATTTTGAGTTTTGGAGTTCTTTACCTCTTCATTTTTCTTGTTTAGGGATTTACCTGAAGTTTTTTTTTTTTTTTTTTTTTTAAGGAAAGTGCTCTTGAGTTTATTTATTGATTCCAATGTTTTCCATTTTTGATTTATTTATTATTTTTTCTTTTTCTTTAGGCATTTTGTTGGTTCTTTTTGTAAATTATTGAGCTGAACACTTAGTTATTTTGTTTATTCTTTGGTTAATTTAATTAAATGACAAAGACGATTTTACTTCTGAGTATCAACTTGGCTACAGCATATACATTTTGATATGCAATCTTTTTTTAGAGATGGTTTGTAGTTATATTTGTTATTTCTTTTTCTTGCCTAATTGCCCTGGCTAGAACCTCCAATACCATTTTGAATAGAAGTGGTGAGGGTAGACATATACCACGTATTTCTCTCCTTGCCAAAATTATTTGTCTTTTCTTAATAAAAACATTAAGTTGCTGTTATTTTTGTAGTTATATTCATATGATTAACTTCTTGTTTCAGTATATTGTCTTTAGAGAATGTGAATTGTACATTTTTGGGGGGTTACCTTTAAGGTTTTTTCTGTTTCAAAGTGTAAGGCTTTGTGAAAAAAAGCTTGCATCCAAATTTTAAGATATGCCTTTTATCCATGCCAATATTTTAAATAGTCATTCAAGGAAATACCTCAGTAACAGATTAAATGCTTTTGAGATTGTTTATGACCTTTCAAAGCTCAACTCAGAAACTATTGCATTGGAATTGAGTGCTTAATATGCCTTTGCTGGAGTTACATCATTTGCACTTTCTTTCCCAGAAGGGAATAACCTGGTGTACACCTGAGCATACATTGAGGGAGTAAGGCTTGGTTGTGGCCCTAATTAAACCCTGTATAGAGTAGCCAATCATATTCAATTTAGAGGTCTTTACTGTATATTCACAGTTTCTTAAGTAAGTAGAAGAAGGTCACATAATGTTCAGAATGTAGTTCTGATCCAGTTGAAGACAGCATTACATCAAAATGCAGAGGATGAAGGAGATGAAAATGACAGCCTACACTCTGTGCCAGATATTGTTCTAAGCTTACAAAATTTGCACGTTTAATCCCCACAACCACTCTGTAAGTATCCGCATTTTACAGTGGAGGAAACGGAGGTGCATGACATTAAATAACTCCTCCAAAGCCACACAGCTAATAAGTGATCAAGCTGCGATTTGAGCCTAGGCCGGCTGACTTCAAGCTGTGCTGTCACCAGTAAGCTACCCTGTAGTGAAAATCTATGGCAGGAGAGTGGTCAGAAGACTACGTGGCTTTGGGGGAGACTACTAGACAGCTTTGGTGTCCCTTCCTGCATCCCTGCTTTTTCGCCTACATTATCAAGAGGGAAACAGGAAGATTTTCAGACTGCATATGGGAGGAGGGCTGGAAAAGTATCTGGGTTAGATTGGTCACAGTGTCTTTAACATTTCCTCTTTTGCTTCAAAGGCTGGGAGCAAACCCACGGAAGCTCCAACCACAGAGTGTAAACACTTTCCCCGAGCGCAGCGCACTTCTACCTTCAGGGCGTGCCTGAGAAGTTGGTCCCCTTTATCTCCCTTCCAGTGTTTCTATTTTTTTGTTTTTCCCCATGTCAATAGAGACGGGCATTCCTTCCAGTTCTGTCCCTGGAAATAAGCTAAATGTCCATGGGTGTAAATGTTTTTCTGCTTTCTAAACAGTACCTTACCTGCTAGGAAGGCTCTACATTCTGTGTTCATTTTTGCTTTATAATTTTTGAAACTATGTTATTAGGTACACACAAATTTTTATGGATTTTTATATCTTCCTGGTGAATTTAACCTTTTATCATTGTGAAATGCTTTGAAGTCTACTTTGTCTTATGTGAATATAACTACACTAGCTTTCTTTCCATTGGTATTTTTAGTCTATTTTTCTATCTTTTTACCTTCAATTTTTCTGTATCCTTATTTTTAAGGTGCATTTTTAATAAGAAATACATGTTAGGTTTTTTTTTAAAAAAAATCCAATGTTTGAATTTTAATTGGAATTTTTAGTTTACACGTGATGTAATTACCAATTTATTTGGGTTTAAATCTCTCATTTGTCTCGCTTTTTAAATGTTTTTTTCTTTCCTTTTTTGCCTTATTTTGGATTATTATTTTTCCATCCCTCCTTTTAGCTTATGATTTATACATTATTTTCCTTTTATTTTAATGGTTATTCTAGAGATTACAACATGCATACTTGAGTTATTAAGGTCTAGTATAAATTAATAGGCTTACCACTTCCCAGAAAATGCAGGAGGTCTTTGAACACTTTAACTCTATTTGCTCATCTCCCTTCCCTAGTGTATGAGTTATTGCTGTTGGGTATTTTCGTCCTTTGTTTTATACTCCACAAGACATTATTGTTTTCATTGCTTTATTCAGTCAATACTCATTTACAGTTATTTTTTCTGACACTCCTTATTTCTTTCTGCATCTCATGTGCGATGACGTTCCTGCCTGAAGAGTACCCTTTAGTATAACTTGTAGTGTGAAGCTGCTGCTGCTGAATTATCTCACCTTTTGTTTGGCTGCAAAAATGTCTTTGTTTTTGTATTAATTTAGGATATTTTCAGTGGATATAGAATTTAGGCGCAAAAGTCCTTAAGAAAATCCCAATGAACAGAATCCACCTGGAGAGATTTTTAAATGTTGCCTGAGATCCTGTCCCATGTATGCGAATTACTCATTGATCTGAGGTGAGCAATACTACCCCAGCGGAACAGGAATTGCTAGACCCAGCTTCTGTGACTATGGGTAAGTTATCCCGATTGCTGGAAGTGAAAGACTATGGCAGAAACCTCAGGGCCTGCTGGAAGTAACAAGTCCTTCAAAGATCAATTGCGGAAAGGGTTTCAGGATATAGGGGAGAATGGGTGCTGGTGCTGGAATTCCAGGCAGCTGCAGGGCAGGAGCTCTGAGCCAGAGAGGAGGCAAGGCTAGGGCCACGCTCAAATGCCCCCGGACAGGGCCAGGCATGGGTCAGGGCAACCAGCAGTCTTCTTTGGGGACCAAGATTTCACGCCATTCAGTAACTATGTCACTCTTCACTTCTTCTCCATTAGCTCCTCATACATTGCACACATGAGGCCCACACACGAGTTAGAAGTGTAGAGGCTTTCCTGTGGGTAAGACCTGGGTTGACAGTTTCAGAACATTTCTTACAGTTCGAAACTGGGCAGTGGGGAACAGGGGTGGGTGAGCCTGGGTTGGGTGGGGGTACGGTGGGAGGATAAAAACTATATCCCCCCACTAATTTGTCCCTTCACTGAGCCCTGTAGAACAGTGCTTCTCCAATTTGAGCATGTGTCAGAATCACCTGAGTGCAAAGGGGGTGTGGGGTACCCCTAGAGTTTGGTAGGTCTGAGCCAGGGCCCAGAGATTTGCATTCCTAACAAGTTCCCAGGTAATACTGATACCGCAGGTCTGGAACCACACATTGAGAACCACAGCTGTTAACATATGCTCTCCACCTTGTGATTTCACTGTTTACTTGCATTTTGTCTAGAAATAGTCCAGAGTTATTTTCTGCATGTTAGTTTGTCTTCCCAGACAGATCTCAGTTCCTGTGGGGCAGGGATTGTGGGTTATATATTTTCCTCCCCATCAGTTAGCATTGTTGGACACATAGTAGATTAAATACTTCTGCACTGGGAAGAATTTCAGAGGCCTTGATTTCTTCAAGCAGATAGGGATCAACTATGATTAGTTTTAGGATTTTGAAAAAGATCATGTAATCTTTCCTCATCCTTCACATGTGCAGAGAAAAAAAATCTTCATTTGCTTCAGCAATATCCCAATCTCATTAAAGAAAAACTCTAGTCTTGATTTAGGAAAAAAAGAATTCATTCCTTCATCCTTCGAAATAAGGTACAGTACAACTGAACAACAAAATGCACATTACTGAAAAACAACTGCATCTATTATTGCTCACTACTCTTTAAGTATAATTCAGATATTAAGGAAGAGAACTGCTAATCACATTAACATAATACAGAAATCAAAATTAACTTACCACACAAAATAAATTAAAACATTAAATATTAACCTTTTCAGTGCAACATATACAGAAGTCAGAGTAATGAGTTCTAAAAAAAACATCAGGTTTGTTATAATAAAGATAATGAAAAGTTGAACATTTCAGTAAGTTATTACATTAGGAAAAGGGCTTCAGTCCTGTGTGTGTGTGTGTGCACGCGCGTACGCACCATTAGATATTTCAGAAGCCTCATAAAACCAATGGCTAGAGAGAATAGGTCTATGTTAGAGCATTAAAAACATGTGTTTGTCTTGTTTCTGTGATGTCCTCTTGGTCCTAGGCATTTAAGTCATTCCACCTTCCTTGGCTGGGCAGATTGGGAGAGATCAAAGTCCAGAAGCTACTAAGGGTAGGGGTCTCCTGAGAAGTGTTAGATCCTCATTGTCCATGTCTGCCAAATTGCCTGAAGAAACAACTGGTGGCCAATGTGCCCTGAGACACCTGGCAGATACCAGGCAGTTTTCTACACCCACAAAGCACAATCTCTCAAGAAGTTCAAGAACTGCAAATTCTCCTCCCTCCCCAATGTGGGTGGGTGGGTGTCAATCCCACCTCCTTCTCCTCTCTCAGGTAAAAGGACTCTAGAGCCATTCTGCCCCCCATGTTCCGCTGGGATACAACAGCAAGCTCATCCCCTGCTCAGTTCCATGTGTGTCCATCTGGGGCCCTGCCTTCTAGACCAGGGTTGGCTGCTGTCTCTCTTTCTAAGTGGAAGAAAATGTTTCCCACCAGTATGCTTTAAAAAGTTGGAGCCTGTGGAGTAGTGGGAAAATCCAGGCTCCATAAAAGATTTGGAAGCCTTTTTTTAAAATTTATTTTTTAAATGGGGGCTTTTCATTGTCTCCTGAGCTGTTGGAAACAGCTGTGTTCCCCTCTGCCAGGTGTGTGGCTGCTTACAGGTCAGGCCTCTGGGAAGATTCTCCAGTTGTAATGAACGCAGCTTTAAGAAGGGCAAGGAAAAACTGGGAAGATGTAGAGGTGGATCAGAAGATGCATTTGCCACCTGAAAAGGGAGCATTTTTACAGCTAGCCAAAGAATGAGCACTGCCATGAACGGGCAGAAGAAGCCAACGCTTGCCAGTCATTTGGTCTCTAAAGGAGAAATGAGCAGAGAAGTGAGGCTCTCCTATCCTGAGGTGTGGACAACAGTCCAACCAGGCCTGCCTGGACCCACCTCTGCTTTCAACCCTTTTCAGACCTGCTGGTTTACAAAGGACTGACTCGGAAGGCACTTCCAGGGAGGCACGTGCTTGAGCCCATTCCCTGCGTGGGTGTACCGGCACAGGGAAGAGGGCACCAGTAGCCATGACTTGCTGGACCTGAGAACTAGAACATTTGCAGACTCGAAATGTGAAGTTCTCGCAGGGAACCTCCGCTTCCACTGTCCGTCCATCTTCATTTTCTTGTGCCTCTGCAAAGTCTCTTGAAAGCCAACTGCTGAGGGGGTCTGAAAACCAGTGTCAACTGATAGGTCTCTGAGCAGGATGCTACAGTCAAGCCTTAGCCCACGTACCTGTTGCTGTAGGACCGGCTCAAGGAATGGAAACTTACACCTATTTTGTTTAATAATTAAAAACCCTAGAGCTGTGTAAACTGCATTGCGCAGGGGCCGGCTCTTTGATTTCTGCACGTAGTGCTTCAGGTGTGACATCATTAAATCAGAGTGCCAAAGTTAAGACATGGGCCATGTAACTGTCTCAATTATAAGAAATAAAGAGAAAATGCACAGAAATGGTTCTTCCAGACCAGGGAAAATTAGGCAGAAGACAGAATTTTCTGACAGAAATTCAAGCCAGTCTGATGTATTTTAAATGCCTCCTTTCACGCTGTGAGTCGCTAGGTGCACTGAAGGGTTAATGGTTGGAAATCTTTCACTTTTCAAGTATTAATAAATAAAGAGTTTCCTCACACAAGGAGTTTATGTGTTATTTCATTGTTATTCTGTTTCCGAATTTTAATGAACATCCCTAGGGACGCGCTACCCATTTTATTTGACGCAATCCACAGCCTCCCGCAGGCAGGCCCAATGGGTCAGAACATACTCGATGCTCAGGAGAACAATTCTCCTTCTCTTGAGGGAAAAGCGAGACCCACACAGTAGAGATGGCTTGTTAGAGGTTTTGTTAATAAAATTAGCAACCTGAATGGAAAAGAAAAAAAAAATCACTGGAATATTTCTCTTAATGCTTGAAAATAAATAGGAAAGTTAAATTTCTCCCTTTAAAAATAAAGCAACAAGCCAACCAAGCAACAAAATGGAAAATAAATGACTGACTGGTCCGTCTTTAATGAACTTGGCCTGAAATGCCCACAGCTCCTTGCTAAGGCTCTATTTCTCCCATCCAAGTACTAACCAGGCCCAACCCTGCTTAGCTTGCGAGATCAGATGAGATTGGGCGCGTTCAGGGTGGTATGGCCGTAGACTATTTCTAACATCCTCTTAGAGGGCTCGTGAGGAAGTGAATCCATTTAATCACCGAGCAGTATAGCAAGTGTGGTGTTTATACTGTGCAGACACACACACAGACACTCTCTTCCTCTCTCCCCCAATGGAGGGGACAGATCCACGCTACTGGATTTGCTAACTTTTCTACCAGAATGTATCAGGGCATTTACCTGCTTTGTGTCTTAATTGGCATGACCTCTGAACCCCCATCTTTGCTCCTGTCAGTAACTCATCCTTTGGTTGCATCTCCACACCCCCTGGAAGGTTTTTCCAAAGCCTGATCTGTGTCAAAGAGGCCAGACATTTGTAATCAGTATAGCAGTACATACATCATTAATGTAGACGTCTGACTTAAGAGATTAAAAATAAAACCATTCTCCGTCTAATAAATAACAGCATGGGATGGTCTTCGACATCATGTGTCTGTGGAAGATGTTCAGCTGGTTGAGGGTCTTGTGGCCAGAGGACATGGCTCCTCGTAAAGTTGGTGTCTTCATGTAACAATAGGCAGCTTCCCCTTCTCCACCTTCCTCCCTGATATGCAGATGAGAGACAATGGTAACAACTGCAGAAATCTCCCATGTTGAGCAGGATTCTGTGGTGGGGAGGTGTCCCATGAGAAAGAAATACAGCCTGGAATCCGTGACTGGCAGAAGACAACTGTGTACACCTGGACTCAGACACCGACCGATGCACACACCTTATCTAGGTAAACAGGAGGCCACCTATTTGCAGTTCTTTTTTGACCAGTCTTTAAACGGTGGCCCGCTGATTGCTCCTCTAGGTCACACAGAATAACCCCAGGCAGACAGAGTTCTTGACAGAGTTCTTAAGGCCCAGAGAAGACAAAAAGGTTGTGCGGGCGATCACGGGCAGAGTAGGGAAGGTCTGCCAGTATGTCCAGGCACCTCTGGCGGTCCTGTCCTCAAGAAGGCCTTTCTTCATTGGGCTGCCACAGTCCCCCGGCCAAACTCCTCCTCTGGGCTCTTCAGACCACTGGCAGGAAGGAAAAACAGGTCAAAATTGTGGGCTAGCCCCCAGCCATGTTGGGAAAACAAGCTTGGGACAGAGACTTGGAGATGGCATCAGCCGATGTCACCAGGTTCTCTGGGGCAGTTAGGCTCAAGTCCGACTTCTGCTGCTTTAACCTCAGGGGCCACAACTTCTGACATTGTGCTTTCAGTGCCAGAGGAAGCCAGAAAGGCTGACTGAAAGTGAACGGGCTGTAGCAGAAGGAAGCGGGTGGGGAGATGCACCCTGCTGTGAGGGCCTCAGTTCCCTTAGCCTGTGGCCAGTTCCCTGGTAAGCAGTGGCATGGTGGGCAGCTCATGAACTGGTTCAGGGCTCTGGTGGCAGAATAGCCTCCCCTAAGGCCATACAAGAATGGACCCATTTATTTTTCAATGGATGGGCCCTAAGGGTATCCTCTGGGGCTGTTGTGGTGAGGCAGCATGGACACGGTCCTCAGCTCCGGAGTCTGCCCAGCCTGGTATCTTCCTACCCTGGCCCTTGGTCCCTTCTGTGGTTCCTCTGGACGTGTGGAGGGGAGCGCCCGGGCCCGGGAGTGAAGCACTGCTGATGTGCTCCAGCGGGGCTCCTGGGCGAGCAGCCCCAGTTCACCTGCGAGCCCGTGCCACCAGTGAGGATAAAAGAGCTCCCCTCTAAGTAAAACCCACCCTTAGAATAAACTAAACCCAACCTGGGTAGAATAAAATAGCCTCTTCCTGCTTTATCCTCCAGGAACTTATGTCCCAACTTGGGGAAGGTGACTGTTTTCTCCATCCAACAGTGTCTTCCAAAGGAGAAAAGGCCCCTTACCTGTTTCTGAGTGGCAGCAAGTGGTCCTTCCCTTCAGGAGGGCGCTGGGCTTCTCATGCCGGCAGACAAGGGCCCGGCACCACTCACAGTGTTTCCGGACCTGGCAGCAGCTGTAGAGACAGAGGACACAGTCTGGGCAGGAGCTGGGCAGGAGGGTCTGGCTGGCGCAGCATCTGGCCCAGGGGCCTGCTGGGCAGCTCCAGGTTCTAAAACAGCTTTCCATGGGGCCTCCAGAGGGACAGGCACTGTAGGGGGCTGATGACCTTGTAGGGCATTGGTCCTGTGGGGCAGATGCTGGCCAACAAAAAAAGCTCCTGTTGGCTGCCCCAAAGTACCAGCTCCATTTCTTACGCCAGCCTGGCTCCAGCTTCCCCAGCTGTCAGAGGGGACTGGCCACCCACCCCACTGCTTTCTCTATAAAGAACCAGGTGGATAATTCCACAAATGTAGTAATGGCTTCAGAACTGGGCTAAAGCAGCCACCTCAGGCTGGCAGGGCTATGAGGGTTTAGGAAGAGGTTATTTATCAGGTATTTCCAGTAGCAAAGCAGGGAACTTGAACTGACCCATGGAAAAATGAGCGAGTCACAGATCTCAATGGGTTTGAATCCTTCTTTGAGGACTAAAATTCTCTAGCTTTGGAATATCCAATCTCTCTGTAAACATGTGTTGCCAAAGTCCTGAAGCATCAGGGTTATGAAGGCTCCTGCCTACCTCTGTGGGCAGGAATGGACAGTTTTCAGGGTTAGCATAAAAAACCCCCCACTGATTCTAGACCCATTAATGACTGCTTTCTTATAGCCAGCTAGTCAGGTACACCTGCCCCAGGGACTTCCCATGCAGAAGGATCCCAGGGGATCCCAGTGGGATCAAGGCCTTTTGATCCCTACAGGATGGGATAAGCTGGTCCCAACTGGAACTCTGCAACTCTGGAGAACCCCACACCCAGGCAACCAGCAGCTTGGCAGGGCTGAGGGCTTAGTCTCTGGCTCATGGATTATGAACTTGGTCTCTGGCAGGGACTGGCTGGGAAGGGCCAGAGGAGAAGTGGGATTGGCTGTCTCCCTGGGAATGAGAGATGCTGTCTAGGTGTCTAGATCATACCTGTCTCCAGAAAGTCTGTATTAGATTGCTCTGGGGAGGCCCATGTGGGCTCTCCTAAGTCTTGCTCCTAAGACTCTGGGACCCTCCTGGCCACAGAAGCAGGACTATGGAAGGATGGGTGAGCACACACAGCTAGTTGGCCATGAGAGGCGAGGCCGGTGGCCCACTGGCTTGCTCCTGCTCCTTTAGGGAGAGGTCTTCTGAGTGGCAGAGGCCTGGCTATGTCCCAGTCTGAACCAGGGCTGTCTTCTTCCTGCAAACACACTTTCCTAAGACCCCTGGGAATAGAATGGATACTGCCTGGGGAGAGAGGTGGGGCCAGCCCAGTTAGTTCAGACTTCATTCCTCACCACTTAATGCTGGCTTGGCCAGGAGAAGGGTGTGAGCAGGCTGTGGATACTGTCAACCAGCCTGGGCTCTAAGCATACCCCATTTATTACCAGAACCAGGGGCACATGCTTCATTCAGATGTCCCAACAGCAATGAGCCAACAGGACAGTCTCTTAGTTATCTGTCCGAATCCTAGGCAACCTCGGAGGGTTTAAGTCTGGCTTCCTGCATCAACATGTAGCTGCTTACTCCAGCCAGTGCCAGAGTGGCCCATCCACCGTCTCCACCATAAATTAATTTACACTGAACTGGGCAGCAGTCTTTGACTGTTCTGTGAATTCCTTGTGCATATCCAATTAGGTGTAAATCCTCTAAGAGCTTGCTGTGTGACTTAGACTTCAGATATTCCCAGGGAATAAACCTGGCATAGTGCCACAGGCTGGGACTATAGCACAGTATTCCCAGGATTTCTGACCCTGCAGAGCAGTCCAGGCAGGAGACATGAGAAAGCTAACGGGGCTAACACACATCTGAAAAGGGCTTCTTTCAGTCTAGGGCTCAGGAAGGCTTCCTGGAAGATGCCACATGGAAACTGAGTTTTGGAGGATGAGGAGGGGCAGAGAAGAGGAGAAAGGTGAAGAGCTATGCAGAGTGATGGTCATTAGCTTGTAAAAGTAGCAACAGTGGCTCCCAACTTGGCTTTAGGATTTGCAAAGTGCCTTCTGCAGAGAGGAAGCACTTCTGCTACTGCCCAAAGGAGGCTGGGAGCTGTTTCTGCTTCTCTCTTGAGCACCTGCCCATTTCATCACTATTCTGAAGGCTCCAACTCAATGGCAGAGAGAAAGAGCATGCCTATTGCTCTACACTGGCTTTTGGCAGTACATGAAGCCACCGCTGGGGACTTGCCCAGGATGCATGAGGCCTTTACACAGCTTGGCTGCCATGACATGCCAAGAGGCATCAAAGTTCCTCTTAGCTTTGCTGATGCTGTTCAGACATCCCAGCAGTAAGCTGCACTGAGGTGGCCCTGTTATCTACATGTGCAGCAGGTGTCCCTGGTAGGGCAGGCAGGCAGGGGACCTGACCTCAGGGACAGTAAATACTCACTGTATCAGCACACACGCAATGATGAGGACAGCGAGGGCCACGATGGAGACCACCACCAAGGCGGTGATGGCCTGCTTCTTCTGGCTGGCAGCCACCACGGCTAGGAGGTCTGCGTGCTCACAGCGTGCACCCACGTACCCAGAATGGCAGCTGGGGAAAAAAGGAATGTCAGTGCACTCTCCTGACAGAAGGTCCTGTTCCCAACTCCCCAGGGAGGGCCGGGCTGGAGGGACCTAGAGCTTGCAGCAAAAGCCCAAAGGGGCCCTGCCGTCTTTTGCCATTGGAGGCAAAGGTGTCAGCAAAATACCTCCTATTCCCTGCCACAGGCACCACTTGCTTGGAGAAGGAGAGGGAAGCTAGTCACCCTCATCACCTGGACGAAAGCTCCACGGTTACTGCTACTATGGGGGAATAAAGACAGCAACTGTGTTCATGCCATGAACTTCATTTTGGCAGTTCATAAAAACCCAGGTTATTTTTAAATCAAATGTGTATTTTCAGAATTTCCGATGACGACAGAAAGAAAACATGCTAAATCAGTTGGAGACATAGGCTGTGGTTTGCTTTTTTATCTTCTTCCTCAAGTGTAATTAGCTCTGCAAGTATTTACCAGGTGGCCTAGTGTGCAGGGAACCTCCTGGGGTAGCCGGCAGGAGGGTAAATCCAGCACCACCGCCTGGTCACCGTAGGATTGGAGAAGTCACTGAGCTCCTGTGAACCCTCAGCATCCAATGATACCTGGGCCACCTCCACTCCAGGGTTAGTAAAGGCACAAGCAAGGTCATGTTTGAACGTATGTGTAGCCTGTAAAGTGCCGTGCCAATACCAGGTGACATTATTCCTGGTACTGCTACCGCTCAGAGGTTCTTTGGCATCAATAATAGCCTCCTGCTATGCATAAGTGATTCTCCCTTGATGGTGCTTCAGGATGCACTCTGGCCAGAAGGAAGTGCTGGTCATCTTCTTTCACAGGTTTTTTCCCTCCCAAGCATATGATTCTTCTCAATAGAAAATACTTAGCTTAGACACTGGTCCCTTTGGTATGGGGTGACATTCTTATTGTCAATAAAAATGTTTGATCACCATCTCCTTCTCAGGTGGGGTCGCCTTCCCATAGAGGATGTCCTTGAGGGGCAGCCCTGTATCACACGCTGGATTTAAAATTTTGTTTTGTTTCTTCCTGCCCCCCAAGATGTGGCAGGGATAGCTAAAGGCCTCCGAAGAACAAGGAAGACTGAAACGGGATTAAGGTCCCGGTGTGCCTGCTGTCGTGGGGGCTGGCGGGGCTGGCCCCAGAGGCACTGCATTTGTGATTCCCCTAACCCTGTGCCCCGGGGCTGCCAGACCCAGGAAGTCAGAGCGGACTTGGAGCCCTAGGATAAATATCGTATATTTTCCTGGAGCATAGATTTTGCCCAATGTTAACAAAACTTTAAACGTTTTAATGTTAAAGGAATAGGTATTGTATAGGTTTAAGATTTATGGCAAAGAGGAAATACTGAAAAAACAGCTGCTCAAGGCTACAGTCTGGGATGTCAGGGTGGACAAGCTTTCTGTCTTTAGTGCTGCTTAATGGAAAAGTCTTTCACTAACCCTTCTGATTCCAAAGCCCAATTGTTATGTACCATATTTAAAGGTATTTTTTAGTTTGAATTCAGGCACTTGATCTTTTGTCAAGGGTCATTGTATGTTGAACGTGTGTTTTCTCATTTAATCTTTGCACAGAAAAGTCAAATCGTTTCCTTGCCTGAGCACACCCTGCTAGGGACTAGAGACAGATTCGTACCCACATCTGCTGCCCCCAAGGTCTGGGCTAAAAATGTAAATTAAAAGATGGGAGCATTTTTAAGGCTACGTTATCTTCATAAACAGTGATACACTCCCAGGCAGGAGGCTAGTACCCTGATTTTTAGCCAAGTCTTTGGCATAGGTCCCAAGATAAATGGGAGGGTCAAGGACCAAATTAAACTAGTTTTAGAAATATATTTTATACCAATTTGCCTTTAACATGAAGAAATCCCACGGGGGGTGGGGGGTGGGAATGGGTACACTAAGTCCAAGGGCATATACATGGGGTTTATCCCTTCTTGGCCTTTTGCCAAGTCCTATAGCCTTCTGCTGCAGGGGCTGGGGAGGAGTGGGCTGGAGTAAGGGCTTCCTTTGCAGCTTTGATCCAAGGGTCTCTTGGGACAGCTATGGGTTCCGTGGTCTGTCCTACTTTCACGCTCCTTTCAGCAGGACATTACAATGTCCGTCAGCTGCACTGACAGCAGCCACACTAGCAAACATTTGAGCTCTTAAGCTTGGCTGGGAACTGGGCTTGCATGTTCTCCAGTGCTAATAGAACTTTCTGTAATGATGATAGAGTCTATATCTGGCAGTCAAATATAGTACTAGCCACCTCAAGGCACTGAGTGCTTACAATGTGGCTAGCGCGATCGAGAAATTAAATTTTAATGAATCAACTAAATCAATTAATTTAAACAGCCCCGTATGTCTAGTGGCTCTTGTCTTAAACGCAATTGCTCTATATGCATTATTGTTGCTGGGTCCTCATTACGATCCTATGAAGTACTAGTACACAAAAAGTTTTGTACACAAAGAAATTGAGGCTCAATGGGGCTAAGTCACTTGCAGGAGAGACTCAGCGGGATTCTACCGCAATCCATGCCTTTAGCTGCCACATTATCCTGTCTGGTGTGTGACCCTCACTATCTGCTTCTGATGGATGCAGGGGGAGAGGAGGACATGTACTTTCTCCAGACATGGATGGCAGTGATGTCATGCATCTTAAACCCTGCCCCTACAACTGATGACTGTCGAGATGATAGTAGATCTACATAAAGAGGCTCAAGTACCAACAAGAAAACCGCCCCCTTCCTGACCTCTTGGTCCCACGGGCAGCCTGCTCGTGCAC
>RJWJ010036332.1:0-16128 GCA_004363605.1 Indri indri | reverse complement strand
GTGACTGTCCGATTCCAGCGTACATGTACAGCAGTATCAGAATATCAGCTCGAGTACAGCGATTGTGTGCAGTTCCTTTAGTCTTATAGACTCTGCTTATTTCCAAAGTTATTTAAATCAGCACTTTTCTCTCCCACCTCTTTCAAGGAGGTGGTTCATATTTTTGTAATACAGTGAGATTCTTTTGTCATAATTTGCATTCCTTCCTGGGGGCCCCTGACTTCCTAAATGGTTTTTTAAAAGTCCGTCCACATTAAGGTTTCCTCTTTGTGCTATAAAGTTCTATGAGTTTTAGGAAATGCATACTGCTGGGTATCCACCATCAAAGTATTATACAGCATGGTTTCATTGCCCTACAAATCCCCTGGGCTTCACCAGTTCAACTCTCTCCTCTCTGCCTCATCTTCTTACTGTCTCTGCAGTTTAGTTTTACCTTTTCCAGAATGTCATATAATTAGACTCATACTGCGTGTGTGTGTGTGTGTGTGTGTGTGTGTGTGTGTGTGTGTGTGTTTAAAGATTTAATTTCCTTTATGATGGGCTGGGAAGAGGCTCTCCAATTTTGAAAGGGATGGTGCAGAGAAGAATCTAAAACTTTTGCAAATTACTTTGAAAAACATTGAGAGTAGTTTTCTTTTTAAGTCTTTACACTTACACCTTCTTCTTTGTGAGTTTCTTCTTATTTTTTTGTGGGTATTTTCTTCAGAGTGTTTCGAATTATGGATGACAATAACAACCGAACCCTTGATTTCAAAGAATTTGTGAAAGGGTTAAATGATTATGCTGTGGTCATGGAAAAGGAAGAGGCAGAAGAGCTTTTTCAGAGGTTTGATCGAGATGGAAATGGAACAATAGACTTCAATGAATTTCTTCTCACATTAAGAGTAAGTGGCCTCGTGAATCAGTGTATTTGTTAAGTTTGGCTTTCACGTGGTTTGGGTTGGCTATTTTGAGGTTTTGTTTTTAGAAGCTGTTAGTACACTGTTGAGGGGATGGGCAGAAGATTGTGAACAGGTTTAGGAGTTTTTTAAAGCAATCATAATGCACATTATTTAATGGCACATAAACAGTTTCTCATCATTGAGGGGAATAAGATATTTCATCACATATTGTACAAAAAAAGACTCATTTGACCGTGTATATCTCTGTGTGCCTTTTCTATTTATGTAGCCTCCAATGTCCAGAGCCAGAAAAGAGGTAATTATGCAATCTTTTAGAAAGTTAGACAAGACTGGAGATGGTGTCATAACCATTGAAGACCTTCGCGAGGTATATAATGTAAAACACCATCCAAAATACCAAAATGGGGAGTGGACCGAAGAGCAAGTATTCAGGAAATTTCTGGATAACTTTGATTCACCCTATGACAAAGATGGATTGGTAAGTAAAAGAGCTTAAACTAAGGGAAATTTCTTCTATTTAGGTTGAAACTGTAAATGGAAAATAGGTCCCAAACCTTAAACATCTCAACACATTGATAGCATATTTGTTATAAATAGAAGTAAAATATTTCCTTAGGAACCATCTGGAAAGTTGACAAGTAAAGTAATAAAATATGTGTGTGTGTGCGCACACATAGACACGCATATTGGTACATATTGGTAGGGGATCCACATACAGCTAACTACCTGGCACCTGGAGGATGTGGTGTTTTGGTTCAACACTCCATTTCATGGGTACCATATTCACCACACTCAGCTAGTCGCATTCCAGTGAACTAGGCTATAATAAAGCATATTTACCTTCAAAATGAGATATAATTCAATTTTGGGGAACAGATTTACAGGGCCTTTCAGGATGCTTTAGGGCCTCTGCATTCACTCTTATGAGCATCATTTGTCATCATACTTTGCTCTGTGGAAATGCCATTTAAAATTAGCTTTTGGTAAAGGGGACACCAGATTACAGAAGTTACTCTGATTTATTCCTTAGTATACTTTGAGGATAATTTACATTTCTAAAGGGAGCTTGAAACAAAAGCAACCACCTTATCTCCATTAACTTTTTTCTTCAAGTTACAAATGCATAGCTTGGTAGGGTACGGAATTATATTTCCATGACTGTGTCTAGGCTGAGATGAAATTGCCATCTGTTTTTTATCAACAGCCATAAATGGACTTTTTTTTTAAAGACAGGGCTACTTCTGCTCTTAGGTGACCTGAGAGTTTTGTGATGAGGGAAGGGCGTTGTCTCCTTGGCAACAGTTAGCATCAGCAGAATGCTAGGGTTTGTTATCTCCCAGCCCCTTTGCCACACAGGAAGAGATTAGTGGAACGGTGGACGGGAATAAGAGGGTGGTTATGGGAAGAGAAAACGAATCTGTCCTTTTGGAAGGGAATTTCCCTGAACTTTTTTCATGAAACTTTATGATGCACCCCATGAGAAGGGGTGGGAGACAGGAAGGGGGCCTCTCTTTCCTTCCTGCTGAAATCCTCCAGTCAGGGATGGAGAAATACTCTCTATTTGGGGCTAAGGGATTGTGCAGGTAGATTAAAAAAAAAAGGGGCCTAAATTCTGTAAGACAGCCAAATGCTTAGGGAAAGAAATAACAGAACTGCATGTTTTCTTTCGGTATTGCTGGCCTTTGATCTCTGAGATGTCAGTGGAAAAATAGCCAACTGCCATTTCCCCAAATTAGCCCAACTCTGCATGGATCCCAGAGTGTCTTTGCTTTTTTTCTGCAGGTGGTTCCTCCTCATTACCAGGGGAAACCTCAGCTGCCCTTTCTCTAACCCAAGTCACAGTAGCCAGTGGTTGTGATCCAGCTGATTTAAAGTCCCCACCCCACCCCTTTTGACATTTATCTTAATAAGTCACATTAAGCTCTCAAATACTCATAAAGATTATTGAGATTTTTAGCAGCTAAAACATTCGACGTCACCAGAATATCACAGACCTTCTCTGGCTGTCAGGACCATCACCAGGGAGTATGTGTTCATAATGCAGATTGCTGGTTGCACAGCAGATCCACAGAGTCCAAGTTTTTTTGGGTGGAGCCCAAGGCTTTACAATTTTAATAGGTGTGCCAGATGACCCTTATATACATTCATATTTGAGGTCCTTAGCTCTAAAAGATTCAGAAGTGTCTCTTCTTGATTGCTAAATATAATACACACATGAACCTCATTTAGCATAATCATGAATTTGGGCAACATTTGCTGAGCACATACCAACTGGGCGTTGTGCTAAGGGCTTAACAAGGTTATCTCATTTAATAGAAATAATAAAAATGTTTCTGAAAAGTGACATGTGATTCACACTTTTATACATTGAGTCATATTTTAAATGTAAAAAGAGTTGTTGATGTAGAGGAACTCCATGGTAAATTCTTTTATAAAGGGGATAATTAGCTCCTAATTTACCTTTTGCAAATCGAGTTGTATATTAAGATTTCTTATGGTGAAACATAGTTAGGCTTGTAAGCCAGTGTGCTCATTTATGGTCAAAAAAATATTCAAACAAGACAGAATTTAGAATAATGCAAAATATTAGCATAGTCCCTAGCCAAGGATGATGTTCAAATTTATGAACTTTTAATAATCTAGGCTAAACTCTCAACTACTCGTAAAGGTTACTAGGGTTTGCAGCAGTCATAAAATTTGATGTCATAAATCCTGTGCAATTATTCCCCCACTTGGCTCCCATAGCAGCCTGTGCATCAGAAGCTGTTTGGATGGAGATATGAAAGCAACCAAATAAGGTGTGAAACAGACCTTCCTCACCCTTATTCTACCCCTAAACCCCACTGTTTATTTTTTAAATATTTTTTAAATATCTAGGTTATGAACTTTTCATGTGTGTATATTACTTTATAGTCACATTTCTAAACATCTTTTAGAACTTTAGCGTTTCAAGGTGTATGAGTCTTACTGCCTCATCCATCTTATATAAAATTTTTAGGTACATAAAAATATTTTAGGTATTTTACTGAGTATATGTAGTAACCTAACTTTGTTTTAGGATTTCTCTAAAGAGTCTGGAGCTGAGAAAAAGGGACTGTATTGTGACTTAGACATTTCCATTGACCCCATCTGGGACTTTCCCCTGTACGTAATATGTACCTTGTCAAATAAATAAGGGCAGCTTCGTCAACAGGCCTGATGAAAGTAGGAGTGTCCATTCTCTCATTTTTTCTAATGTCAAATAAAATAAGTAATGATAGTAATTATTGATGAACAGCAATTTGCTATGATGAAGACAAACATACAGCAGATCAGAGATGTTGTGATTCAGGCCATTCCCAGTATAAACTGAGTCTCAGGAAACAAGCAGACACCTAGATAAGATTATCTGATGGCTTTTTCAGAATTGATCAAATACATTCGCTCTAACTTCTGCTTTGATGTAGTTTGACTTCCAGATGAGGTTTGATGCTCCCCATATCTTTTCCCCGTCTTGGATTCCTTCTTCGTTCTCCATTCAGAGCCAACTCAACTCCAGGTCACCCCATCCCACTGGGGAAGTTTGGGATTGAGAGATGGGGTGACAATATTCTTCTCAATCATATCTCCGTGTATCGGTTAGGGTTTGCATTCAATTGAAAATAGTAATAGAAAATCTTATTCCACGATGGAATAAACAAATTAGGTTTTATTTTTTATTCTACATAACGTCTTAGGTTGAGTGGCTAAAGGGTAGCAGAGTTGAGGTCTCTGTGATTCTCTTGGCCTTTCCTTCATAATCTTAAGATGCCTGTGTAACTTTACTCAGCACATCTCAGTTTTAGGCAGCAGGACAAGGGGAGGGAGAAGGAAAGGATGAAAAAGAAGCAGAGCCTGTGTCAGGAAAGCAAAAGCTTTCTTAGAAATTCCTGTCAGATTTCTCATTCTATCTTATTGGCGAAGATTATATCACTTGGCCATCCCTAGCTGTAGCTGCAAAGGAGTCTGGGAAAGTAAATTTTTAGTTTTTCTTCTTCTTCTTTTTTTTAACCCTCAATCCATATCTGAAGTTTTTCAACTTCTGTAGTAGAAAAAGTCAGGTACAGGAATATTTCAGTGGATGTGGAGTATGCCTCTCAATGTCTGCTACCCTTGGTCAATAAACAAACAATAAAAACAACACAAAAATATTAGAAGTTTGATAATTTCTAAATGTTAGCTATAGAAAATGTTCCTCAAATTGAATTGTCAAGTTAAAGTACACAGTCGAAATGGCTCATGGCACTGTGCATAACTCTATCACTTTACTTGATATTTACTTTTGAAATTGTCCATTACTTGTTTGACTCCTCCACCAGCCCTGTGAGCTCTTTGAGGACTAAGCCTGTCTTGATTATCTCTGATATTCTCAAATATTGGTGAGCACAATAATTAACTGGGATGCTTGGATTCAAAAAAAGTAAATTCCACCATCACTTGCTACATAGATTCCAACTCAGTAGGTGTGGGGCAGGGGCTGGGATTCTGCATTTATGACAACATCTCAGATGATTCTGATACACCTAGTATGGACTATACTGAGAAACATTGCCCTGGGACTTCACACAGCACCAGAAATATAGAAGGAGGGCAATAATTATATGTAGAACTTCATGACTTACTGGGGGAATTAGAAAACAGAGATCAGAGGCTGAGGAATCCAAAGGAAGAGAAGAATAAATAAATTCAAGGAAGGAGGACATTAACAGTATTCCAATTTTAACAAAGGCTCTATGCATGTATTATTTATTTGTATTTACTGACCGCTGATAAGTACAGTTCCACTATTAGCTCAGTCCAAATGCCTTTCTTTCTACTACTGTCTTTCATTGTTTTTTATGGGGGAGGAGGTACAAGAAAGAGAACTGTGGATCCTGTGATACTTTTTCCCGTTCACTTATAATTTCAGCAAAAAAGACAAGTGGGTCAGTTAGCTCATACAATTCTTGAAAGGCATAAGTATATTTCCAAAGACTTGTTGGGAGAAGAGTTTGCTGTTATGGACTAGAAAGAAGTTTTGAATGATTTGTGGATTTCCCTTCTTGTGATGTTCTTAATCCCTCATGAGCCCTGAAAATTGAGGGCTAAATGAAGAACAACGAATCTCCCAAACAGCCCTCATCATCATATCTGTGTCCTTCCATATAAGGCCATTCATACTTTGGCTACATTGACTGGCCCAGAAATCAGTTAAACAGGAGGGCGATTCTTTCCCCGTATCAACTAATCATGACAGCCAGTGTAGTAAAATTGGAATGTACATATCATCTGTACCTATTACAAAAGAAGACTAAGAAGTGTTTTTCTTCTCTCCAAAAGGAAAGCAATGTGAAATACTAGCATAGATAAACATACCAGTTGAAATTCCAGAGAGACAGTCATAGTTATAAAGTGGAGAGAGAACAAGGGGTGGGAGGGAGGCGTGGAGCTGGGGGTAACCTTTTTACTCACTCTGAACCTTCAATGAGTAATTTGTGTCTTAGAAAAGCGTGCAACCCAGGGGTGCTTAACTGGAAATCTGGTTCTTTACCCGCAGGACAGAACTCCATTTTTTGAAAGGAAAAACATTGCTAATCTTGACAGGAGGACATGACATGCTGTTTCTGATGTGTCCCAGGCAGACAGAATTAACTACAGTTGAGGAACACTTGGTTCTTTCTCTGAGTTTCTATCTCCCTTATCAGAACGGACGGGCTCCTGCTCCTAAGGAACAGATGACAGCCTGTGTCTCACTTTCCATTTAGGTTGGCTTGGAAATTTGCAAGACTTTCTTCCTCTCTTTCCCTGCACCAACCTCACTGCCATCCTCAGCTTTACTTTTTCTCTTGTTTTAGATGTTCCTTAGCCGTGATCACCAAAAAAAACCTCTCTCAACCGAGATTCCGCTTCTGTTAATATTTACAGGTACGGAAAGGTGGGCCTCTGTTGGAGGAGTGAGAAGCAAAGTATCGTTTTTGTTTCTGACCTTTCCTCTGCAGGTGACCCCTGAGGAGTTTATGAACTACTATGCGGGCGTCAGCGCGTCCATTGACACCGACGTGTACTTCATCATCATGATGAGAACCGCCTGGAAGCTCTAACTGTGTGACCTGGGGACTGGGTCTTGGGGACAGCCATGAAGCTCCAATTGATTAAACCTCAGCTCAAAAACCAGGATTATATTTGATTTCACGTTCATCTCAGTGTTTGTTTCATATCAACACACTGCATTTTCTAAGGCTAAAAAACAGGCAGAAGTAAAGGCACCAAGAGGTCAACTGTGAGCTTGCCTTCTCTGAGGCTTTTTTTTGCTCTAAAATGGAATGAAATAAAATGAGATCTGCAAAGCTCCTAGTGCTAATCATCGTTAGGTGATTAATCGTTAGGTGTCTAATCATCGTTGGGATTTTTCCTTGACCACTAATGAAAGTTTGAACATTTTAGTTATAACATCCATTCATGCACCCGCAGTCTGTCTTCACCTCTTTTTAGATGGTCCATTTGTAGGTGAGAGAATTCATCTATCTTTACGACTTACTGTAAATCTTTAAGTGTTTCAGTCCTAATTTGGGGACCAGAAGGAGACCATGTGTTAGTCTAAAGTTCTAACTGAATTATATTGAATTGTGAGTTCCACTGCTCAGGGTTTAGGGAAGCCTCACTTTGGCAAATAGGTTTAAAATGACATTTTTGGTGGTCATTTTAAAGACTAGCGTGAGTGGAGGCTGTTTGAGCAGTTGATTCATGACCGTTCGAAGTATTCCTGTGGCTAAAGTTTTGAGGCTGGGCCGTGCTCTCGGATTTCACGTGGGACATCTGGCCCTGTGAGTAGACCATACCAGCAAGCCCTCACCTGGTGGAATGTTTCTCTCTCCCTTCCTGCTTTCAGCCAATCATATTGAAGTTCCCGCCAGCACAAGGAGGTTGGGTGTGACATGGACTAGGATCATAGGCTGTTCCAAAGCAGATTTTCCATCTTGACATTTCTTGGTTTCAAGCCTCTACCTCCCAGCACTAAACTCTGGCTTCTTATTGTGTGGAAGTCTTCCCATGAAAGGCTGCTAGAAGTGAAGGCAGCCCCAGCTGCTAGGAAGTAGGTAGTGAAACTATAGCTCTCCTCCTGCGTATCCGGGGCCAGAGACAAACACAGTGACTAGCCTCTGGTTATGGTGCTGGAGGCAATGCCCACCCTGCCTTATTGCTCAGGGAAGTCCCTTTTTGCCTCCTCTGTTCCTGGCTGTATTCATCCCCCCAGTTTGGGACATGGATTGGGTTAATGGTCTCCTTTAAGATCTTATGTGTTTAAGTGGCTCTGGACTCAGGGTCCAAATACACTTTCCCATGTTTTATACCAATTCACTTGTTTATGTTTTATTTTATAGACTTGGAAGTTGAGATCAGGATACATATTGATTGAAAAATTATGAAAACAGATGTTGCCAGGCAAGAATTATAGCAGTCATTACATAAGGCACTGTGCTTTGTTTCTTGTTGAGAAGCTCAATTCTCGTTTATTCTGGTGACAGGCTGGACAAGGGACATTTTTCTTGAGATGGGTACAACCCTACATCAAAAACCTAGTAAGCTAGTTTTTTTAAAATTAATTCTACCAATCTGTTTTTTTTTATTGGATTTATTATCTAGGCTTATATAGAGGTTGGTGGGCCAAAGATACTAAGTATTATGAAGAAATATATAGAAATTATGTAGAAAGCCAGAAGAAATTATGAAGAAATGCATTAAAAAATCCATGCTTTTTGCAGCCTACGCCTCATAGATTGTGGCCGAGGAGAGGTTCCCTGCTTCCTGGGCATGGTGGGTTTCAAGCCTCTTGCTCTAGATAGATTCATGTCTTTGATTCTGGGTATGACTCATGCCTCTGCTTAACTGGGGCCATAGAGTGAGCATATGAATCTGAACAAGGGCGAGGTTGCAACTATCGGCTTGTCTTCCCCAGTGGCACTTTGCTTCCTGTCTAGCAGGGGCACAGGACACAGCTATCCGATTTTAGATAACCTGTGCCCCACAGTGTATTTGGTTACATTCAGTTGCCTTCCCTTCTAGCATTCTGGAACCACCAGCAAGATTCCACTAAGGCCCTTTCACCCTCTGAAAGCAAAACCTTTTAATAACCTCATGGTCAAGGATCACTCCACTCCCATTCTCAGTCTCATCTGTGATTTCTGGCATAACCAGGAATCGCTCATTATTTAGCTCCACTCCTTCTAAAAACAGTGGGAGGAACAGAGATGAGTCGTTTAAAAAAAAAACATTTGCTAACACTTTTCTGGGTATACTTTCTGTTTATTTAACTTAGAGATTTTAAACCTTACTCTGTTTACAATTTTAAAAGTAAGCACTTAGTTCAGATGATAAAACAATAAAAAGTCTTCAAAACATCCCTCGGAAGCATCTCACCTGTTGGGTAAGGACTCCAGATAGGAAATTAAACAAATAAGTAAGCCAAAGAAAAGAGGATAAATTGCCAGCTTTTTAATGAAATAGGAATGATGTATGTAAACATTCTGCAAATCAGGATTTGTCAGAACAAGCTACCTGTGCAATACTGAGTCTGGGATGCTAACTCCCCCGGAGGCAAACCTATGCGACAATGGCCAGAGCCCCTGCCTCAGCAGCTGCCAAGAGTTGGTGCACATCCTAGCAAATCACCTGAATTCATTCATGTGCAAATGAGAAACCCAAGATGTGCGTGCTGAGTGGTAGACTTACAGAGTTCTTCCCACCAGTCTGCGGGGCTGGTTTCACAGTCATCTAAACCTTGATAGGATCTTCCCAAGCCCAGAGGGCACCGTGGAGGACCATGCATTAATTCTGTGTGATTTGGCAGCAGGCATGGAGTCACATGTCACACCCTCCTAATGGCTTTTTAAGGTACAGCTGTGTGTTCTCCATGTTGGCTGCAGATTGACTTGGCACCCCTCAGAGTCTGAGGTGGAAATACATCCCATCAATAAATATTTATTGAGCTGTCTGCTCTATCTTTGAGGATAGAGCCGTGAACTAGAATAAATGAAATATAATAAAACCACTGGCTTTCCAACTAAACGAACAAGCCAAAGTTGTTAAGAGACCAAGTGGGCAGAGAGAAGAAGGGAAACATGCCCCTTCCTGAATCTCATCCAGCCTCTGAAGCCAAGAGAGTTGGGGCCCTTCATCTGGCGCTGTGTTGGGGAACTACATAGTAAATTTGATGAACATCGACAGTCTATCAAGGCAATGCAAGGAAAAACCTCCTCTATGTTTGAAGGCAGATAATTGTCTTGGCCCATTAATTCTCTTGGCCAATGTAGATTGTCTCACTGACCCACGAGAATACAAGCAGGCAATGAGTCCACCCTCACTAAGCTACCTGCCAATGCAGTCTGTTATGCTGGCGTTTAATCAAGCAGAGAGATTAAATGAACCAAAACATTCTTGTATGGTGTGTGGGGGCCCTTCTACTCCTGCTCCATGAAATTCTGTTACCCTCTAGTAGTATATCTTGTTGGATTTATGTATATCTATTTTGAGTACAGAATAAAGACCCTTGCAAATTCCACTTTTCCAAATTGGTCAACAAACTTGCTTCCCTGGAAATGATTGGCTGTTGTTTTAAGTTAAGATCTTGTTGAATGAAGCAGCAACGTTTTAAACCTTAGAAATACTTATGACTCAAGGAAAAAACAAAAGTGTCAAAGATCTGATAGATTGTCATAAATCTTAGTGATTTTCATCCAGTCGATCCTTTTGAAAGCTAATGTTTCTCAGCATGGTTTTACTCCTCCATGGCACTTGTATGAAAACCACATAACTGTGATAGAGCTAGCTAGTTCTTTTATTCTAAAAACTAAAAACATAAAGCCCACCTATTGAATCCCTAAAATTATTTGTTCTAAAACAGATGGCAGGTAAAATCTGTTGAAAGAAACATAAACAAATGATTGATGGGGGTTCTGAGAACACCACTGTGTGAGAATGATTCTTTTTGCTGTCTCAGTTGGTGTGGTGAGAGGCTGTGGTGAAACAGCTCTTCCTCTCTGAGAATAGCATGACCTTCTTGTTCAATTCTCACACCTGCTTTGCCAAAGCCAGTTTTCTCCCTCAGTAAAATATAGTGGAAGATCCTCTTCAGGAGTGGAACCCACTGAAAATATGAACAACCAACCAGTAGCTGAGGTTTTGATATGGATCTTCCAACTAGAAAGGTATAGTGCATCAGGGAAAGAAAATCTCAAAATGTAATGACTGTCTTTCTTATGTATTAGATTCTTCTTCTGATTCTTCATTACGGAATTTATTTATTGTTTCTATGAAGTATTGTAAAAATCCTAGCAGCCATTGAACAGTGTCAATGCAACTTGGGTTTCACTGAAGTTCTCGTAAGAACCGTGGGCTTCCAGCTCCGGCTCTTGCTCTTGACACTGGAGGTGTGACAAGCAGCTCAAGCCTGCCAATGGCCACACTCAGTTTTTACCTTATGCTCCCCATGTAACTATCACTCATTTCTAATTTCATTCTGCTCTAGACCCTGTAATAAATTTACTAGGGACCTTGTGACTCAAGGCTCAAGCACCTGAAATTTGAATCAAGATCTGAGTTGTTATCCTGTATCGTGAAGACTTAAGTAACTTTTCCCTCACTGACCTTAACGCTTGGCATTCAGAGACTAGTGTTGACTTGGGAACATCTTGGTCTTGACCTTGAAAGATTTGAATTGCTGGTCTCCCGGAAACGTTCAGGCCACATGTGGTGCTGACAGCAATAAGCACTGTGAGAGACACTTAGAACAGAATGGGGATCTGGAATTGAGAGAAAATGACAGATGGCAGAGCGGCCTGCTCCTGCCAAGGTTATAGTAAATCTCAGAGTGCTTCCACATTGATGGGATAAAGTGCTGCACAAATGCAGGATATTATCAAATGTAAGCCATTACCTTGCTAAACCCAGATCACTCCTTTAGTTTCCAAGGGAACTGGGAAATAAAGTACCATTCCACAGGTTCATACTTAGGCCTTAAATCTCATTTAGCAGTATCACTCAAAATCCATTGACTTGAGATTATTATTGAAGCTGCAAAGTGTGTATAGTAATCATCATGAATTCAGACTCTACTAATTGAGGTCACTTACATAGAGTTTGAGTGGAAATTTACTTTTATTTAATCTATACTAGAAAAAAAGAAGGTTGGAGGTGTTAGTAATATAAAGACTATAAGGGCTGTGCCTACCTATATTCAGATATGTTTTATAGCAACTTGGAGGTAATTATTTGCATATAAATGTGATTAGTATGCTAGTTCTTGTATATCTTTTAAAACAATCCCAGTTTGTTAGTTGACAATATTTTATTGTACAACTACAGCGCTAGCTATTTTCTAGATAATGAGATGTTTCTATATGTAAATCCTATGCTGATAGTATTTTAAAATAGAAATTGAGAATCAAACAACATTCTGCTTTATAAAGAAGAATTTACATGATATTTATAATATAAAGTTTAAAATACTTTATTTAAGAAGCTATAGGTGCTTCTAGTGGCAAGCTATATATGCTTTGAAAACAAGAACTTACCTTAATGGCAATAGTTGGGATATCATTTCTAGGAACCAGAACTTGAGAAGTTTCTGAGTCACAAAGTTAGATATGGTTTAATTTATAATACCAAGTTTGTAATTTTGTCACATTATCAGACTGTGCTTTGTTATTAACATGGTTCTGATTTACTAGAATTTCCTTAATTTAAGGTTTCAAACATTAGCAACTATTGTAATAAAAGAGTACATCTAGCTTTTGTATTTCAGTTTTAAAGTGCTTCCAAAATATATTTCTTCTTATTAGCTAACATGTTACTTATCATGCTTCTTTAAACGTTTACTTCCCTGATGGTGCTTTTGGATCATTTAAAAATGTTATTTGTGTGATGTTTCAGTTCCAGGTGATGAAATTTCTTCTTTGAAAATGATAAAGCCCTGTTCACATTGTACTTTCTCATGCTTTTAAAAGAACGAAACATAATTACTCATGAAACCTTTATTTTGACAGCCAAGGATGAAAGTTTGAAAATTTGATGTTAATATTCCTTTTCCTGCAGGGATGGACTACTTCCATCTAGCTGGCCGAGCAAGTTCCCAGAATGCCCAGCTTCTGAGGGGTGCTTCTAGGACTGTGGGGAATAGTATTACTCTGTGGCTGGTATTAAGGAATGGGGGAGGGTGAGGTGGGGAGAGATAGATGGAATTAGGGGCTGGTTCCTACTCCTTAAATCTTTGCTCTTAACTTCATTGTCCAGCCTAGGAAATACAGGTCTAACCCTGAAATACTAACACAAATCCTGGCCAAATTGAAAAGTCAGGAGAATTGGGCTTCCGGTACCTCCCACATGGCTACTTTCTCTGCACTCTGTCATTGAGTGTTAGGCATCATATACTCCTGAGTGCCCAAGAATTCTGGGAAGTTCCGCATTCTCTAGCTCTATCCATACCTATGTGTTTTTTCTAGACTCCCTTTCCCTGAAGAGCTTTTTATCTGTTCATTTATGCTATACATTTCTATATCCTAAAATAGTAATACAAGGTTGACTCTAGAGCAGTGCTGTCCCATAAAACTTTGCTTGGTGGTGGAAATGTTCTGTGTCTGTGCTCTCCAATGTGGCAACCACTAGCCAAATATGGTTAATGAGCAGTTGAACTGTGGCTAGTGCAACTGAGAAACTGAATTTTTCATTATACTTAATTTTAATGAGTACAAATTTAAACAGTCACATGTTGCTAGTGGCTGCCATATTGGATAGTAAGGTAGAGATCTAGAGATTTTATCTTAGTGCAAAAAATGATGGCCATGGGGGAACTGTAGCTGGCCAGTGGGCAGGTGAGCCAACCTCACTGATGTCCCATCTCAGAAAGCCACCTTAGAAGGGAAAGTCAACTAGGCTCTGCTTTCCTAACTTCTTGATTGGCAGTATCAAATCACACTCAATAGAAAATATTTCAGGAAGAAGGTAAAATGCTCTACTGTGACTCACATATTTTGACACCATTTCCTTCTTTCTTCCCTTGCCTATTTTTCCCTTCAGGTTTCCCAAGAAGACTTTTTGAACTATTACGCAGGTGTTAGTGCTTCTATTGACACTGATGCCTATTTCATTTTGATGATGAAAAAATCTTGGAGATTATGACTTTTGTCTATTTCGGAAATCAGGGACTCTCAGAGAGTGGAATGAGTTTGAAAGAAGCCCGATGCTATGGATTTTGATAAGGTATAAACTATATTTTCCGAAAGATCTGGAATTTTAAAAGCAACAGATCTTTGGTCATCTTACTTAATTACCTGGAATGTGTTCATTTCCATAAATACCTGAGGATATATTTTTAAATCAGAAAGGAAGGAAGGAAGGAAGAAGGAAGAAAGGAAGAAAGAAAACCGATGAAGTGAGACTGGGAAGTGGTTCCTAGGTAAAATAATATACTTGTTCCTGTAGGTGTTCCTCTTATAGGTCTAAATGTAGCTGTTTCCCCACATCTTCATTTTATCTACTGTCTGGGATCTCTATAGCAGATGGTGATAATAAAAGGATTAGAGGAACTTCTAACTATGTAAAATGCCCTGAACTTACTTATTTTATTCTTTCTCTTGATAAATACTTTACAAATAAAAGAAAATTTGTTTTATTCTGAAATTTATGATTCTTTTTCCATTTTTAGATTTTAATGCAGGGATTTTAACTCAGCAAATTCCCACACCTGCATGAATAGGGGACATAAGTGCCTCTCATGAGAAAAGAAAGGTGAGCTTAGCTGGCCCACTTGGTTAAAGGCTGTGCTTTCACAGAGCAGGCTCACATGTTCGGTCAACCTACTAGGACGAAAGACAGTGAAAGGAAAAGAAGAAGTGTCTATTGCAAGCCTTGGAGGCTTTCTGGAGCTTCAGGGTAATTCGAAGAGGAGGGCTTTAAACCTGTTTTGGGGAATTCATCTTTTCGAGCCCACTTCTAGGCTCCTCCCCAAGGCAGGTGATGTCAGTTTTCCTCTCTGATTTCTCTTCTTCTAATAACTGCTTCTCAGGTGACAAACACAGCTCTAAGTTGACTGTGCATACCCATAGCCCCTTCATCTTAGAAAGAGGTAGAAGTGAGGGTGGGAGAAGACATGGAAAGCAAAAGCTGTGTTTCTCAAACTTGACGAGCCCACAGATCACTTGAGGACCTTGTTAACGTGCTAATTGTGATTCAGAAGTCTGGCTGGGCACTGAACTTTTGCCTAACGAATTTACCTATGACATTCATGTCTCTGATCTTCAGATAACACTTTGAGTAGCAAGGGGTAAAGGGATACCAGCTTGTATATTTCCAGTGTGTTTGGCTTATTGTTTTGCCCACCTTTGATTGGCCATGACAGTCTGTGATTTCTTACTGCTGGGCCATTCTTTCCTTGTCTTTAAGGTCACAAAAGTACAAGGGAAATATCAAAATAACAAAGAAAACATATGTGCCTCCCAGGTATGTGTAGGAGAGAAATAACACTTCTAACTGAAGAATTTCTCATAGTTCAGGACTGAATCCTGCAGACATCTGGCCTCAAAGATTTCAATCTGTCAGGGTAGGTCCATGTCTTAAAAGAGACCTACACTACGTTGAGCAAGCTCATACCAATTGATGATAAAACGAGAATGCCACGCCATTGATCTACTATGAAGAATATAATCCTCATGTTTCCAGACCAGATCAAAGAATCTCATCTGGATTTGAGGATGTGAGAGAATGATAGCTTAGCTCTCAGTTCAGGGATGTTTTTAGTAGTTTATTCTCAGATACGACAAAGCAGTACAGAGGAGATATACACATGGTATCTTAGGATAATGCTAGTTAACAAATAAATCCTCAAATTTATAAAAGATCCAACACAATATATTTATTTTTCACTCATAAAACAGTACCTCCATGTAGTGATTTTGGGTCTCAGTCCTCTCCATTTTGTGGTTCTACTGTTTTCTAGACTTCATAGTCAATGATATCCATGTGATTGAGGAGGACGAGGGTGTTGAGAAGGCTGAAAAGCTTTGGCCTGGAAGTAACACAGGTTACTTATGCTTGAACTCCATGTGATGATAGCTAGTCACATGATTATATCTAAATTCAAGGGGGGTTAAGAAATGTAGTCTTTTCAGGAAAACATCTTGCCAATGGAAATATATTTAATGGGAGGAGAGTACAAATTTAGGTGGACAGCTAGCTG
>RJWJ010036331.1:0-16140 GCA_004363605.1 Indri indri | reverse complement strand
TGCACCGCAGATCACCCTCGGGCCCTGCCCCACATAGGTGTTTGTGTTGGGAGGGGACAGCCTTGCTCAGGTGCTAAGCTTCCCCCCTCCCGTCTCCTCCCTCCTTCTAGAATTTCCCCAACAGCCCCCACCCGCTATGCCTCCCTGACCCTCCAGCCTGCTGATACTGCCACCTTTTCACTGTGCCACCTGCCCCCCCAACGTGGTTTAGGGCCCAAGGTTCGTTATTCTGACGGTTCCCAACACTCCTCAGTCCCCTTGGCCCCCATTCCCGCACCACGCGTGGAACCCCACCTCCGGCTGAACCCACGGCTCCCTCCACGCTGCACCTGGGGGACTGGAGAAAAACAGACGACTGCCCCACAGGTGTGGCCTGTCCATGAACGCAGACCTCGCCCGCCTCGCCCAGGGTGGGACCCAACGTCGTCAGCGGGCCATATGAGGTCCCTCTGCGCCACCATCCTCCTGCCCCCCAGCTGCACCCACCACTGTAGCCACAGAGCTCCTCACCCGGGAGCCGCCACTCCATCCCCAGCAAGGGCCCCTCCCCTTCCTGCTGGGCTCACAGGAGCCCCTGGTGACCCACTTTGTCCTCTGGCTCCTCCCAACTAGGGCGGGAGCTCTCCAAGGGCAGGGCCTGGGCAGGTGAGCTCACGCTCAGCCCTTGAATGAATGCGGAAGGAGCCAGTGGGCTCCTCGCCATCGGCTGTGGGTCGTGATGACTGGACTGGCTTAAGCACCGAGGAGCGGAGGGGACACGCGTGTCACGCACCCAGCCTGTGCGTGGGGCCTGTGAGCTGCACAGCAGGAGGAGGTCGTGCCCCACTCCCTGCAGCAAATGCCCCCGAGCAGTCCCCACTGCCAGGCACAGTCTCTGGTACTTACTAAAGGCTGGATTCAAGAAAAAATGGAGGAAAATGCATCTCGGGGCAGAGACAGCCGTGGAATGCGCACTGAGGCTCTGCTCCGGGCGTGTGTGATTCAGGGCTGGCCCTTGCCTCCAAGCTGCTGTGGGAGGTGGACATGCCACCGAGACCCCGCGACGCCAGGTGAAGCACGCAGCCTGGTGAGCAGCAGCTGCGGAAGTCACCACTGTCATCCCTGACAGACCTGTGTCCAGGGCTCATTGGTGCCGTCTCCTGCTGCTGGGATCTGAGGGGTACACGGAGCCTGGCTCTGTGCCAGCAGGTTCCTGGGGCCCCAGCATGGAGCAGGAATCAGGTGCCACAGCATGGGGACCCCTCCCAAGGCCTGTCCCCAGCACAACAGCTCAGGGCAGTGGAAGGAGGCTGGGCCTGGGAGCCTCTGGCCCTGCCACCAATGCGCTGTGGGGCCTCAGACAGTTTCTTCCTCTCCAGGGGCCTCAGTTTCCCTATATGTCAACTTGGGAGGTGGGTTGTATTCCCTTCAAGGTCCTTCTAGTTCCTTAAACCTAAAAAGGCCAAAGGGATGGAGGGTTTGGCCAATAAAGGCTGATGCTGGTGGCGCAGGGGCGAGAGAAGAGGCGGAAGAACGTGTGTACCGCGGGCCCTCTCGGGCCCCGCGAACTCGCTGGGCTGGATGCACGATCACCTTCACTCCCTGCCACACCCCGCGACCCCATCTCACACGTGCAGGTGGGGCGCGGCAGGGCTGCCCTTGCCCCAGGCCCCAAGGGAGGAATGGAGCTGGCTTTCAGGTCCGGCTGCTCTGTCGCCTGGGGCAGTCTACAGACAGCTGGCCACGAACGCAGCCCTGCTGCTCACCTGGAAAGGCGTTGATGTCGATGACAGCGTGCTGCCCTGTCTGGTTGTTGATGATGATGTCGATCCCGAAGAGTGACACGCCCAGCGCCTGCCGCAGGGCCCGGGAGAGCTCCCGGATGACCTCGTCGCTCGGCCGCTCGAACACGCCCTCGATCTTGTCCAGCTGCCGACACAGACAGGGAAGTCAGGCTGTGGGCGGAGGAGGCACAGTGCCATGCCGCACGCAGAGACCCCCCCACGAGAAGGGCCAGGAGGCAGAACAGACCCACGGCAGGAAGCTCCAGCCAAGGCACCAGGTGTGTGACGCGCTCTAGCTCCCCAGGGCCCACCACAGCCTGGAAGGCCAGCGTCGGTGTCAGCGCCTCACACTCAGGGGACTGAAGCTCAGAGAGGTTGGGGGCTGGTCCAGGGCCACACGGCTCAAAAGCACAGGGCTGGATTTAGACTCTTACTTTTCAGCCTCTAAAACCCAACCCTCTCGGCGGGAGGATGGACATGGAGAGTCTGTGTGGACCCAGGCGGACGGCACTGGAGCCGGGCCTTGCAGGCAGGAGGATCTGGGCTCTCAGGCAGGGTGGGAGAAGGGAGAGGCGCGGGGAGAGCCCAGCGGAGGCAAAGGAGGGAGGCAGAAGCTGCAGGAGACAACTGGGAGAGGCTGGGGTGCAGGGTCAGGGCACGGGGGGGTGTTCTGATCAGCACCTCACTTGCCCAGCATCGCAGAGGGCCTCGGGGCGTGAGGTCAAGGGCTCTGGGCCGGACACGCCATCTTCCTCCCCAAAGAGTGGCTAACTATGGTGTCTCCAAACTAACTTACGTCCCACACAACATGGGCCTCCCCAAAGAGGCTGCTCTGTTGCTCCCGCCTGACCCCTGGGGTCCAAGTCCAGCTTTCGGCAAAGTTTCCAAAGGGCTGATGGGGCTGTTCCAGCCCACAGTTCTCCCACCCAGCCCTGGACTCCCCCACCCCCACTCATTTCCTGCTCTAGTCACCGCTGGCCAAGAACAGGCACACGCGTCTTCATGTGCTCAGGCTCAGCCCCCGGCCAGGGCCTGAGAGAAAGTGGAAGGAGTTGCACTGGGAAGGATTCCGGAGTTAGGGAGATTCGGGTTCAAATCCTGCAGTGACCTCCTAGCTCCGTGAACTCAGGGAAAAGCACTCAGCCTCTGTGTCTCAGTCTGCTCATCTGTAAAATGGGACCAACAAGGCCTCCCTCCCAGGCGGTTGACATGGGGGCACAGCACAGGCCTGGCTGGGAGGAGGGGCTGCAGCCGGACTCTATGGCAGGGACTGTGTCGTGTCACCTCCAATTCAGCCAAAACAGGGCTCGCACTAGGTGCTCAAAAAATACCGTAGTTCTGGGGGCTGTGGACGCAGGGGCCAAGGGGGAGGAGGGGTGGAGAAAGGTGACTGGTCCGTGAAAGGTCAAAGTGAAGCTGGGTCAAAAAATTAAACAAAAATTACAATAAGACCCGGCAATTCCAGTCCTAGGTCTATACCCGAGAGTTGAAAACACAACTCACATAGACGCTTGTCCCCCATGTTCACCGCGCCTCTGTTCACGACAGCCAAATGGCGAAAACGAGACCGCCCATAAAGACAGACAGATAAATGAGCTGTGGTCTACCCGTACAACGGAATATTGCTCAGCCTTAGGAAGGGATGAAATTCTGACATACGCTACTATGAGGGTGAGCTTTGAAAACATCGTGCCGAGTGAAAGCACCCAGACACAAAAGGCCACGTGCTACACGATTCCATGTGTATGAAACGTCCAGAATAGGTATGGCCAAAGACACAGACACCAGCTCAGTGGGTGCCAGGGGCTGAGGCAATGGGGACTGAATGCCCACAGGCACGGGGCATTCTTTTGGGTGATGGAGTGTTTTGGAACGAGACAGATGTGGTGGCTGGAAAACACTGTGTGTGCTCTGAATACCACTGAACCATCCGTCCACTTTAAGATGGTCAATTTTATGCATGTGAATTTCACCTCAATTAAAAAAAAGTGAAGCTGGGTCAGGAGGGCTGGGGACGGAGCCCTGGGGGGCCCCCCTGCACAGAAAATGGAAGGGGCCACTGGGAACCTCCAGACACGTGCTGAGCAGGGACACCCGCCCGGCACCACCTCTGCAGGACGGGTGGGGCCCTCTGGCCCACACCCCCGATGCCTTGCCTGGGGGAAATACTTTCTAATCGACAGAGGGGGCCTGGCCGCAGTAGGCACTCCCCACTTGGGGCGGATGGGCACTGCCCTGTCCCCACTGCAAGCCCTGGGCCACAACGTAACCCTGCTGGGCCTTTTCTCACCGCAGTAAACGGGGTAATACAAATACCTCTGCTGTGAGATTCTGGTGAGGACTGAGGAGCGGACGCCTGGGGTTCACGGCGCAGGGCTCGCCGCACTGTCACAGCATCTCGTGACATGCTGTTCATAAAAGCACTCTCAGCTCCGCTAAGGAATCTCAGAAACTTCCTGAAGCTGCTGATTATCTAAAACCAAACAGCCATCCTAGGACAAGATTAAGGCATGAACATCCTGCCTGTGCGTTCTACACAAATTCTCCGACGATGTCCTAGAGAACCAGGAGGCGACCGCAGTTGGAAAGGTGCTCAAGTGGACCCCGAGGGCCCTCGCCTCCCGGCACTGCTGACACCAAGCATCACTGCACACCAGGCGCCGTGGTGGCGTGTTTCGCCCAGGAACTCACCGAATCCCAGACACCCTCTGGGGCAGGATGAGGAAACCAAGGCTCAGAGAGGTGACGGGACCAGCCTTAGCTTGGTGGGACCCCTGGCATGCTGCCGGAGTCAGTACCCTATACTGGTTTCCTAAGAGTAAACGGTGTCTGGGGCCTGTGAGTCAGGGTGGGGCTGGGTCCACCCTTGGGGATGTCTGGCTGGGGAGGGAGGGGCTTCAAGGCCAGAGCAGGGGGCTGCACAGGACTCTCAGGGAGGCCGAGATGGGGACTGGAGGAGCCCCAGGTGGGCAGGGGGTGAGCGGATGGGTAAGGAGCATATTCCCGTACCTGGGACCAGAGCTGGCTGTGTCAGGCCGGCCAGCGGGTGTCCCAAGTGGAAAAGGCGGTGCTGACTGCATTTCCCTTTTCTATTTTTAACAGTTGCCAGTCCTGGCAGATTCCTGACTAGCAGCCATGTGCCAAGGGGAAGGAGGAGACGACTGCAGCCCTTAGAGGTGTCCCTAGGCCAACCGCTTCCCATTTTACAGATGGGAAAACTGAGGCCAAGCAGTCAACAGGCGATAATCCAAGAAGGTGACTTCTGGGTGGCCCACTCTGCTCACGGCCCTCACAGTGTCCTGTTGGCACTGGTTAGCAGGCCCAGTGCTGCCACCCCACACTGCACGACGGGTGTGAATGCCGACTGCCGTCCGCCATAGCGGCTGGACAAGGCCCTGAGAACCTTGTGGGGAGGAAGCCCTAAAGAGTCTGAAGCTTAGGAGGAAACCTTTTCTCGCACAGAACACCTACGCACATCTCACAATGCGCACAGCCAGGCACCGGGAGGTTCCGTTTGAAATCCGTTGCTCTAAAGTTTCCTTGACTTGTTCCCGAAGAATATCCATCGACACCTTGAGGCCGGTGGTGTTCCCTCCAGGTCCCTGTCTGTGCCCGTGCTCTGTCCAGCCCTCAGCACACAGCTGGCCCCTCAACGGCACCAGACACGAGCAACAGAGGGACGGGCCACCTGGCCTGGGGCAGCAGCACGGGGCGAGCGTGGGCCTCAGCGCGGAGCACAGAGGGCTGAGACTGGGGCGAGGGGTCTGCTGTGGCTCTGGCCGGTGAGGCTCCCAGGACAGGCAGGAGGACACAGCAAAGCCCCCCGGAATAGCCAGGATGGACACAAGCTCGGGAGCAGCTGTCCTGGCAGAGGGCTCCAAGTTCAGGGAAGTGGCTGCAGAGGCCGTCGGCTCGCTGGGCTTAAGGGGAAATGGCAGAGGGTGGCCCCAAGGCCACGTCTAACTGTCTGCTTTGGTGACAGTTGCCCAGGAATCACCAGTGAGGTAAGAAGTCCTACATTTCTGCACGATCCAGCTTTAGAATCAGACAGATCTGGGGTCAAATGCCAGCTCTGCCCCTACGTGAAAGCTCCGTGAACCTAGAGAAATCAGTGAACCTCCCTGAGCACTGGCTTCCTAATTAGCCTCTGCTGCGAGGCCTGGCTATGATGCCACGCCGCACACGGTGATGTTCACTGAACACCGGCCACGGTGCCCACGACCCACAGTGCCGGGGCTGACGCGCTCCTGGCCGCCTCTGACCCACGCGCAGGCCGCAGAAGCACACGGCAGGCTCGTAACAGGCTTGCTGGGCTCATGTGTACAAGGACAGAAAAAGGAGGGCTGAGACGGTGCTGCCTCCACCCTCTTTGTTAAAATCGGGGAAAAAGGCAGACCAGAAAGCAGCTCTTCACACCCTCCCAGGGGGAAGATTTCCTCCTGCTGGCAGAGGAGTCAGAAAACTTTCCTTGCAGGGTAACGAGTGGCCTGTGATGGCCACAGCACCAGGTCTGTAGCAGGCAGAGGAATAGGGGCCTGTGGAACCTCCCCGGGCCCCTGGTGGGGGGAAAGGTCTTTCCTGCCCCTCCAGGCTGGAGAGCTCAGACAGGGACCCCACGGGCAACAGCACCCCTGTGCCTAGGCCAGGTGCCAGCAGCATCAGGCCAGGCCGCCACGGTGGAGAGACATACCTCGGTCAGGACTGATGACGACTCCGGCTTTGACACGTTGTGGCTGTTGAAGAAGATGGACTCACGGTCTGAAAAGCAAAGACAGGAAGAGGCCAGAGTTAGAACTGCGAGGCAGGGAACGCGACTCCACCACCTCACACCAGGGGGCAGCACCAGCCCAGGCAGCCCCGGGCTCGGTGTCCAGTGGCAGCGCGGGGCTCCAGCGAGCTGGGCACCCCACCCCAAGGATGGACGTGTGCCCGGGCAGGGCCTTGGTTTCACTTTTCCTTGCCACATAAAAATGACCAACTTAACGCACCTACCTGTGCCACCATCTTACATTCTCTCACCTGAGGCCCCGTTCCCAAAGTGTGTTGCGGATACTCACCACAAAGGGCGCCGGGAGACAGGGGCCAAGGCAGTGAGAGACGCTGCACCCCCGAACAGCACGGGCCCGGGAAGTCCCCAGGTCAAGTGGTCTGGTCAACGCCATTGAGTCCCATGTTCCCAACCCCCTCCCAGCCCGCGGAACTCACATGCTACAGACACATGGACAGGCTGCCACCCGCATGTGAGCACTTAAAATACAAACGATTCAGCTGTTCCTCAACGATTTAGGGAAAAAATAGGAAATCAGAACATGGGCTTCCATAGGATCCATCCAAGAAAGCATATAGATAATTTTTGTGTGGTGCTGGAAGCTGACACAGACCCCAGAAATACCAACAGCCCCCACTCCACACTTTCTGGCTCCAGCCTGCCTCCCACCTGCGGGGGCACCTGGAGCGGCAGACCCATCCCATGAACACTGGAAGTGTAAGCAGATGGTGCATTTGCTCATCCCAGGGCAGAAATCTCCCTGGGGAGTAGACCAAGGTCGCCCTGGGGAGATGTAAGGTTGGTTGATCGGTCAGTTGGTCGGTCAGTCAGAAACATTTCTCGAGCATTTGGAAGTGTCTGGGTACGCAACTGCAAGAATTGCAAACCATGGGCCTCGGGCTGAGTCCTGGTAAAGGCTGTCTGTCACCATACCATGATGTCCCCAAGAATGGCCCGGGAATGTCCTGGGCTGCCAGGCCCCAGCAGACCCAGCAGCCTGTCGGAGTCCCTGCAAGGCAGGTGTTGTAGCTCCCACCCCCAGGACACAGTGTTCATCCTGGGACCCAGGGGTACAATGACAGGGAAGGCACTGGTGGAGGGTCACTGTGTGCCAGGGGCCAGGCCAAGGGGGCACCTGCTCTGGCTGCCAACTGCCCCCCACCAAGCTCCAGGACTCTACAGCGCTGCAATGATCATGCACGAGGAGGTGATTTGGGTGGAAGCCAAGCAGGCAGGCGCTGAGGTGTACCTGGCATCCTTCCCGCTAGCGGGGCACAGAGGCCCCTGGCCGCCCCGGTGTGCCCGACAGTCCTCCCGCTGCTCCGACCAGAGCCAGTCCAGACGGGGGGCATGAGAGACGGTCCTGGGGAGGAGCCTGGGAAAATAAACACCCTGCAGGACTTGTGCAAAGCAGCCCGACTGAGCTCTGCCCCCAGGTGCCAACAGCTAAGGAGAGTGAGCCTTTGGGGGTGCAGAGCCCCACAGGCCAGAGGCCAGAGCAGGGCTTGAGCAACTGGGATGGGTGTTTTGGCCTTCGGCAGGCACTGCCACATTCTCCTCCTGCAGCTTGGCCTGGCACAGCCCCACGAGCTCACCCATAGCCCCGGGGGTCCCCAAGGGCAATAGTGGGAGGGGCGGAGCAGGCCTAGTGGGTAAGGAAGGGCCACCAAGAGCAGGTGGACACAGCAGAGTCCAGGGAGGCTGGGAAGTCTGCAGGAGTTACAAGAACACATGGGTGCTGGGCCGGTACCAGGAGGGGACAGAGCTGGGCGCTCACAGGGGCTGGCCAGCGTCCACTGAACTGGACACACCATGCCACCCACAGCTTCTCCTGGTGAGATGAGAAGTCTGGGCCATCTCATAAGGGGACTCTTTTCTCCTCTTGGATTCTATCCTAGGAAGCCTAGCCAGGGGACTATTCAGTTAGACATTGGAGGACACCCCAGGCTCTGCTCTTCTCCACGTGCAGCTGAGCAGGGGTCGGGGGAAACGGGAGCAGTCTCCAGCCGCTGACTGTCACCCAGGAGACTAGGGGAAGCTGAGACAGGCAAGGAGGGAAAGAGCCCCCAGGAGAGAGCCCTGGTGCCCAGCTCCAGGACACCCGGCTCCTCTGACAGACAGGGCTGGCGCTGCTTCCTGAGCTCGGTGGCGAGGCCCTCGTTCACAGGAGTACCCTGGATGTAGGGGGCCCCATGCAGTCTGTGGCCACACTGTTTTCGGCCTCATTTGCTTAATCTCCCACCCCCTCGGGAGGAGCATGGGGGGTGGGGAATGCGTCTCAGTGCTGCAGATGGTTTCCCAAGTCTCCTAGTTCCATGAAATGTCACCTCCGCAGAGGGGCCACTGTGGCTGCCCTTTCCATGTGGCTCCCCTCACCTAGCAGTGTCCCAGGACCCTGGAGCCCCATTTCCCCTGGAGCCCCTCATCTCAGGCCACGATTGACCCGTTTACTATTTCTGTTCTCGTGTGCTGTTTCTCCCTCTAGAACATAAGCTCACAAAGGCAGGGAGCTGGGCCGCCTACCTAGTATCTAGCGGGGTCCCAAGTACAGGTGGGGCACATGGCAGGCTCAGTAAATGCCACATCACTGAATCATAGGAGGCTCCAGAGTAGAGATGTGCAAACTGCAGCCTGCAGGCCTGGCCACCTGCACCCGTAAATAGAGCTTTGCTGGAACACAGCCACGCCCACTCCTTTACATACCATCTACAGAGCAGCATGAAATACTTGTGATGAGCTGGAAATATCTACTATCCGGCCTTTTGCAGAAAAGTTCGCTGACCCTACTCTCTATGCTAAGAGGCATCACTCTCCTATGCACCCCCAAGGCAGAAAGGCCCAGGCTGGAGAGAGTGACAGAGGGTACCTGCACAAACCTGGGCTAAAAGTAAACCCACCACACTCCCCAGGAATGCGAACCCCGGGCAGACAACACAGTGTCCCTGGTGGCCGCACAGGCCAAAGCTACTCCTTCCATGAGAACTGGACTTCAGTTCCAGCCAAAGCATCTGCGAGATGCCACCGGCTATAAGACACACCCGATTATAGAGACGGTCACACATGAAAAACAAAAGCATACCTGATAAGCAAAAGAGAATGGCAGCCGTGGAGGAAAGACCTGTGTCCTCGTCTCCATCCCAGGTCTGGAAAAACCCCACCCAAGGGCCCCCCACCACGGGAAACTGGGGGAGCTGCCTCCCTGGGCAGCAGGAACCAGAAAGCTGGGGTGGGGGCTGGGAAGAGGCCAGAGTCCCAAACCCCCTTTTCAACTGGGTCAGCTTAAAGGGTTGCTGTCACATTATACGTCTCATGCAGAAAGAAACACATGTGTAAAACACACAGAACCCATGCCAGTCCCCGGCACAGTGCCCAGGAAACAGGGACACGGCATCAGCTTTGGGGATGGAGGGACAGACACACTGAAAGTCACTCAGTTCACGTGAACGTAACTGCTTTTTAGCTGTGTTTCTCTTCTGTTCGGGCCTGGTCTGCGTTTACAGGGAACTGGAGACCTAGAAGCAGCTGCGGGAGGTGACACAGGACAGGAGTCCCACGTTCACCGATGCAGGGTGAGAGCCTGCGCTCTGCCGCTACAGGCCCCGGTGCTGGGGTGGGAACTGGCCCAGCATCTTGCAACCAGGAGGGAAAAAGACACAAAACTAACACCAGCCACACTGTGTGTGGACGAGAAAGGAGAAATTTCTTTCAGAGATGGAGTGATTTGGTAAAAAAAAAAAAAAAAAAAAAAAAGATCAGAAAAGAAGGAAATGGAAAAGGAAAAGGGAAAGGAAAGGAAGGAAGGAGCTGACATAAGATACAACTACTCTTAATAAAATTTTCCGTAGATTCAAAGCATGCATTTTTACAAAAAAAAAAAAATCAGGAAAATAATAAAAAGGATTTTTAAAGAACGTCAGACTCTTCTGGCCCACAATTTGGAAGCATGGCCCTTGGTGGTCTACGGTGATGGGCAAAAAGACACCTCCAGACATTTGCCCGTCAGCCCCACCACGAGATCATTCCAGCATCCCGGAGGGCAGGGGCTGGGACCAGCATTAGGACAGGGATGCCCTGAACCCTGAAAACACAGCCTCGAGTCTGGGAGCCCGAGGACTGCCCGGGAAGGCTGTCTGTCCTCGGAAGGGAAATCAAAGTGCACACGTTTCCAGTGCCCACTCTGTGTGTGGCGTCATCCACGGGAGGAACAGCTGAGGGGGAAGACGGAACAGCTGCACGTCACCCAAGAGCTGCTGCGTAAACAAGCCGCGAGGCGAGGACGGTGGCAGGCAGTGCCGGGGACGCGTTAAGAAGACACACCTGCCCGCTCGGAAGGAGAGGAAGCAGCCCGGGTATCGGGGCGCTTCTGGGACAGCGGGTTTCCCTCGAGGAGAGAAACGTGCAACGTGCTCAGACACACCACACCAGGGCAATAAATGTCCTCCAAGGACTCATCCCGGAAAGCTATGCCCACTCCAAAGACACTGACACTGTCCGAAGGTTTCTGGAATTTGCCTTAGAGATGCCTCAGAAGCCACTAGAACATTTTCTGGAGCAGCCCCACGGCCAGCAAACCTTTTAACTTGCCGTCGGTTTTTGAAACCGCCCAGGCTGGGTGACGAGGTGAGCGGCTAGTTGAAGGAAGGCCCCTTGGTGCAGTGGGGTCTCATGGCGCCAGGGACAGCACCGTGCATGGAACGTCACCGGGTGATGCCCGATGGACGCTGAGACCACCATCCGCTGATTCGGAACACGCTCAGCGGTGAGGTCCTCACCCTGTGGGGAGGCACAGTGGGTGGGAGGCTGCATCCACCCTTGACCTGCCCGAGGTCCCCAGCTAGGATGTCCTCGTGACCGGCAGCTGCCACTTCTAAAGGGGTGCTGATTCACCTCGGTAATTCACCTGAGCTTGGTCCCGGGTTCCCCACTTGGAAAATGCAGACACGCAGTAAGGACGCGAGAAAGTGGTCATACTCTGGGCCCTCCCTGAAGGGCCAATCAACACTCTGCCATTCCAGCACATTCCTTCTGAGTCTCGTTATTGCATAGGTCCCCAGGAAGTGTCTTGGGAATAAAAAAACTTCCAGATGCTTCCTGGAGTCTATGGTGTTCAGACGGGTGGAGCCCCTACAACGACCTGGGGGAACCGAGAGTGTTCACCAGTTCCCCAGACCCCTTTATCTATAATACCCGCCGTACACGGGTCTTAACCTTCAGACCATCCCTCCACCCCTCCAGGTGGGGGAAGCGCGGAGGGACGGACAGCTGGTGCCGTGTCCCAGTTGCGCCCCTGGGTCTGGCACAGCCCGAGATGGTACGAGGAATGGTTGGTTACCTGACGTGCCCGCGGAGAAGTTCTTGAGCGAGGGCCTCTGGACCACGGTGTAGGACTCGCCGACCACAAACACCTTGTACAGGACGGCGTTGTGGTTGATGAAATTCTGGACCACGCAGGGGGGCTGGATGGCGCTCAGGCCCTCCTGGTTGAACACAATGGCCATCTGGGGAGACAGGGGCCACAGGCTCCGTCAGAGTCTACCACCCCCGCAGCTGGGGCCCTTCCACCAAGGCCCATCCAGGACCTGCGGTACGAGGGCTCCCCCAGGAGAATCTCAGGCCAGGGTGAGTGGAGTGGGACTTGGTAAGAAGACCTGGGGATCAGTTCACTTCTGCTGCCGGGGTTTGGAAATCCTGCATCCGTTGTGCCTTCCATGTAGGGTTGAGCTGGCCGTGTACTGCACAGCTCCTGAGAGCACTATCCACACTGTGGTCCAGGGAATGGAGCCCCTGGGTTGGGTGCTGCTCAACCCTGTGCCATCCCAAGGATCCTCCAAAAAGACCGGAGAGGGAGAGGCAGGAAGCAGATGACTATGGTTCAGGAGTCGGGGCCTTGGGACAAGCCTGCGTACCAACAAACGCTGCCTGTCGTTGAGCAGTCACGGCAAGCCAGGCCCCATTCTAAGTACTTAATGTGAGTTACCTGCTATCATCCTCACAACGCACCTGAGGTGGCATATTGCCATCCCCCTTTTACAGAGGAGGGAGCTGAGGCCCTGAGGAGTTCAGTGACCTGCTGGAGAGTGAGAGAGCCAGAGGGAGTCGGGTGTGTCCAGCACCCAGCCCTGCCCTCACACGCTGGGCCTCCCAGACACTCCACAGACGGGAACATGTCTCTGTGCCCCCAGCCCCTGGCTCGTCTGGGGACAAAGCTCCCTGACGGGAGCATCCAGCAGGGGGCTGAGGCAGGGAGGGAAGAGGACAGCTGCAGAAAACCCCTCTGCTTTGCTGAGGCTGGGCTGCCTGGAGCCTGCTCTAAGGACGCTGGCACAGAGGGCTTGGCCCACAGCCCACGCGATCCAGCTGCCACTGCCAGGGTCATGGCTAATCCCTCAGCCTACAGGGTCCCAGGAAGGAGCCACCAGATGCCTGGGGCTGCTGAGCAGGAATAATAGGGCCTGGACAGCTGGCCGCCTGCACCGGCTGCCACCCCTCACGTCAACTGTCACAGAGCGCCAACCCTATGTGCCTGGTGCTCAGCTGGGCAGGACAGAAGTAGGAAACGGGTCACATGGGAAAAACAAAAAGTGCGCGTGTGTGCTTGGGAGGGGGACAGGGTAGGGAGTGCTTGTCTCCTTAGCCTTCTGACAAGAGTGAAAGAACCACACACAGAAAACAGGAAAGAATACAGGCAGCTCAGAGTCAGGCAGGGGTTCAAGTCCCCACCCCGGCACCTGCCGCATGAGCTCGGGCAGGGCACTCACCCTGCACACGCTCCATTTTCCTCGTCTGTACAACAGCAGCCATCGCCACCATGGGGTGGCTCTGGGGTGCTCTGAGCTTTTGGCCAGGTGGTTCAAAAAAAAGAGAGAGATCCTGCTGTGGGGCAAACTACACAGTATGCGTGCGCCGGCTCCAAAACGCAATAGAAGCCCACACCGTTCTGCGGACATAAAATGAAAACAGAGCGGTCTGGAGGAACTAGTCCTGGTTTTGGCTGAGTTAGGGGCTGGAGGTTCAGAGGCAGGGCTGGGCAGGCTGGGACTCAGGACCCAATCAGGGACACCCCCTCTTACCACTTACGGCCAGTCACGCGCACAGTGTCATTGCCTGCCCTGGCTACACCCAACACCGCTGTGCATCCCTGAAGTCTGTGGAAACCTGGCCCCAGCCCACCCGCCCTGTGCAGGGGGGCCACACCGGAGGGAGTGTCCCCCTCTGATGCCAACAGGCTCCCACTGCACACAGGAGTCTCAGGTGCTCAGGACAGTGCTACAAACTTTGCTGGCTGTGGACCAGGACAGCAGCTGGTGGAGGGTGCGGCAGAGGGGGTGCCCGTGCATATATCTAGGAGCCAGAGAGCTGGAATGACGGTGCTGACCCCATGCTTGAGGGCTGAGACTCCCCGAGGCCCACGAGGGGCTTCCCTAGAGGAGCTCACCTGGACGTGGAACCGCCGCCCCTCTGCAAGCGCCCGGCAGGCTCCAGAGCAGCTGGCTCCCTGATGGCTCACCGAAAATTCCCGTGGGCCAGGCCCCGCTGCAGCCGTGCAGTCACCCCCTTGTCCTTCACAGCAGCTGTTTTGTCCCCAGTCAAAGAGGTGGGGGAGGCGCTCTGGGGGGCTCAGTGACTTGCCCAAAGTCACACAAAAGGCAACACACAGCGCTATAATTGGCCCCAGTTCTTAAGCATAGAAGCAGCTCCGTCTCCCCAGGCCGACCCATTCTGACTTAGGTGGGTCTAATCACACCAGTGGCTACGTTGACGCTTCCAGCCTGAAACGCTCAAGGAACTGACAGGCACAGGAACCACCGGGGGTGAAAAGGGCCGGTGGAAGGTGGCAGGTGCAGGGGCAGGTGAGGGGGGCTTCGGTGCTGGGAGGATGCTGCTCTCTAGCCTTCCTGCTCCCTCCCTGGCCTGGCCCCAAAGCACACCCTGGAGGCTGCTGCCCCTGCCTGGAGCCCAGGCCAGCTGTGGACAGGGAAGGCCAGCACCCGCGGAGGACTCCACCAGGGTTCCTGATCTCAGGGACAGCTGGCCTCTGCGGCAGACGATGCCTGCCACTGCTGTCTCCACAATTCCTTCCCACGGGCAGGGCCAGCCCCCTCACGGCATGTCCCGAGCTAGACTGACACTGTCTGTTTATAGATGTTTCCCCACAAATACATGCCAGGGATAAAGGAAACTACATAAATCTAAAGGTCACTGCCGACGGGGCTTCCATTTTTAGTCACAAGCTCCTGGGGAGCATGTGTGATGGTAAGGCTGCCCAGGGACAGGCTTTCCCCACAGGGCCCACCCGGGTCAAACGGCTCCTGCCCAGAGACCCTCACATGTGCCTAATGGGGGGCCCGGGCTGGGCTGCGTCTGGAGGCTGAGGACAAGGTCCCAGGTAGGCTCCTGAGGATGGCAAGGGCAACAGAGCCCCAAGGAAGCCCCTGCATGGCCGTCTGTCTGTGCCTCTGGCCCCCAAAGGTCCTCACATGCTCACTCTATCGCATCTCAGTGGCACTGTCTCTCTGGGGACTCTCTGTCCCCCACCGGGGCAGGACTCACATCTCATGTACCCGTCCCCTTGGCCCCCTGACACGGTGGATGAAAGAAAGGAGGAGTGGGTGGGTGGATCAGGCGCACCACCAGCTGCTGCTCCGTCCCTCCCCAACCTGAATTCGGCAGCGCGGGCAGATCCTGGTGGGCAGCAACGGAATCCTCTCAGAGCTAACAGCCAGCCAGTGCCTGCCACAAAACAGGCGCTCGTGGAGTGATGATGGTGACAGCCCAAAGGACAGAAAGCCAGGGACAGGCTGAACTGGGGTGGGACGCACATGGGCTGTATGGATTGAATGTGTCCCCCAACTTTTATATGTTGAAGCCTAAGCCTCAGGGTGGTGATTTTGGAGGTGGGGCCTTCGGAAGGTGATTAGGGTTAGATGAGGTCTCGAGGGAGGGGCCCTCGTGATGGGATTAGTGCCCTTATGAGAAGAGACCAGAGAGCTCGCTCTTGCTTTCTGCCCTTGCCTACAGTACAAAAAGAGGTCATGTGAGGACACAGTGAGAAGGTGGCCGTCTGCAAGCCAGTATGAGAGCCCTCACCAGAAACTGACCCTGCTGGTACCTTGATCTGAGACTTCCAGCCTCCAGAACTGTGAGAAAATAAACACCTGCCATTTAAGCCACTCAGCATAGGGTATTCTGTTATGGCTGTCAGAGCTAAGGCTCCAAAGGGGACAGGTGGGCCCCCAGCACATCCTCCCAGCCTTGGGGACAGGACAGGCACTGGGGTGAGGGTGGAGACAGCGTACAAAGCCACAGCACTCCTGCTTGATTCCTGAGGAGCCCGCGGAAAGGCAGGAGGGAGCTGCCGACCACGGAGCCAGGACCACGCAGGATCGGGAGCAGCAGCACTGTGGAATTCGGCGCACGGGGTGGCAGGGCCCATGAGACGTGATGAGCCCAAGGAATTGGGGGGGTTGGGGGGAGTCAAATCATCTTCCACTCACCTCGTGAGAGTTGGTGCCATGAGCCACTCTGGTTTTGCAAACTATGGGTGGGGAAGAGAAAAGCAGAGAGGAATTAGTGAGGCCACTTACCCACGAGATCTGTCCTGGCAAACAC
>RJWJ010036330.1:0-16141 GCA_004363605.1 Indri indri | reverse complement strand
AAAAATAGAAAGAAATTAATCGGACAGGTAAAAATATATATAGAAAAAATTAGCCGGGCATGGTGGCGCATGCCTGTAGTCCCAGCTACTCAGGGAGGCTGAGACAGTAGGATTGCTTGAGCCCAGGAGTTTGAGGTTGCTGTGAGCTACGCTGACGCCACGGCACTCGCCCCAGGCAAGAGAGTGAGACTCTGTCTCAAAAAAAAAAAAAAAAAAAAAGTATCTGGTATGAAGTGAAATTTTAAAACTATTAGTCTCTTTCCTAGAATGTATTTTTTAGCAGGTTCTTTTTTTTTCCACTTACGAGGTGTTTTTTTTCTTCAAGACCATTTCATGTACTTTGAGCCAAAAGGGACCTAAGAAATTATCTAATCAGTGATTCTCAAAGCAGGGTTCCCCAGAGCAGCAGCGTGGGCCCCACCCCAGACACGCGCGGTCAGAGCTGGGGAGGGGCCCAGCAAGCTGTTCCATTGAGTCCCCCACACCCCTGCAGGACAGCAGATCTAAACTTCTCCTTGTGGGAGAAGGCCCAGAAAAGACAAGGAATTTGCCAGAGCTCACACAGCCAGTAAGTAGGACAGGATCGAACAAGTCATGTCAGGCCGCCTCTCTGTTCTGTCGAGAGCACCTGAGGTTCTGGGGCTTCTGGCCGGGGCATCCTCTGGGCTGTAGAAACACGCGCGACCTGGTACTTCTCAAAGCACCGCAGTCGCCCCGTGTAAACCCAGCAGGCGGCCTTCACAGCTCAGTCCTCCTTCCCTCTTTGCTCTGGTGCCCGTCCCTCCGCGCTGCGATCGCGGCTCAGGCGTGGACATGATCAGCAAAATGCTGAAGATGCAGATGCTGGAGGACGAGGACGACCTGGCCTACGCGGAGACCGAGAAGAAGACGAGGACGGACTCCACGTCCGACGGGCGCCCGGCCTGGATGCGCACGCTGCACACCACCGCGTCCAACTGGCTGCTGCTCATCCCGCAGACGCTGAGCCACCTCAAGCGCACCGTGGAGAACATCAAGGTGGCCGGGGACGGGGCGGGCGGCCCCCCGGGACTGGGCCCAGGCGTGGAGCAGATGGGTTGGCACTTGGTAAACTAGTTGAAAATGCTGGAAGGTTGTCCGTCTCCTGCGAGATTGGTGCGAGTCCAGAAGGAAGCAGCGGGAGCCTTCCTCGGCAGCTCTGCCGAGAGCTGTGGGTCAGGCAGGGCCGCGGGGGCTGGTGAGCAGCGCCGTTCCACACGAGGTCTGGCGGGATCGGCTCGGGGAAGCTGTTAGGGACTCTGGGGCTCTCCCCAAAGGCTGACTTCCTGCTGAAGAAGGCACCTCTTCCTTAATTCTCGCCCTTCACTCTGCCCTTCTTTCTCTCTGAACGGTTCCAGGATCCTCTGTTCAGGTTCTTTGAGCGAGAAGTGAAGATGGGCGCTAAACTGCTTCAGGATGTGCGCCAGGATCTCGCAGATGTCGTCCAAGTGTGCGAAGGAAAGAAAAAACAGACCAACTACTTGCGTACACTTATCAACGAACTGGTGAAAGGTATTTTAGAAGTTGGGTGCCTGGGAGCTCAGGCCAGTGGGGTCAGGACTTCACCAGGGGCCTTGGCCTAGAGAAGGCCACCACGTGGTGATGGCCAGGCCTCACCCCAGTTTCCTTCTGGGCCAGCTTCCCTGAGAGCAGCTCAGTGCTTTCATCTCAGGGTGTGGGGAGGGGCCTAGACTTCCGTTTCCTTCTCTGCTGGTTCACTGAACGTTGATGAAAATTGTTATGCAAGTTCTGTGATTGTTGAGGGTCTCCCAAGACAGTGACTGGGCAGTGTGGTGGCCTTGCCCAGTGAGGGCTGGTGGTGTGTCGGGCCGTGGAGAGCAGGCGCAGACCAGGACGGGGGAGGTGGGGAGGGAGGGGCTGAGTCCAAAGGTACAGGGAGCCCTCGGGGTCCTCCCGTGCGTCCCAAGAGCCCAGGTTGCCAGGAACAGCAGCCCAGGTTGCTCGTGTGATGTGAGTTTTTCACTGTGGTTCTACTTGGACGTGATCATGGTCCTCCACACGCACACGCTGGCTAACTTGACCATAGAAACTGCACTGTACTGAGACGCGCTCTGGCCAGCCGGGGAGGGAAGGCGGGCGGAGTGCCACGGCCTCACACCTGTGGGTGTGGCTCGTGGTGGCGGACACTTGCACGTTGGCCCCCGTCTGTGCTGGGGGATCGTCAGGACTTACGCCGGGCCTGGGGGCTCTGTGCCTTGTTCGCAGGGATCTTGCCTCGGAGCTGGTCCCACTACACGGTGCCTGCTGGCATGACCGTCATCCAGTGGGTGTCTGACTTTAGTGAGCGGATCAAACAGCTGCAGAACATCTCACTGGCGGCTGCGTCTGGCGGTGCCAAGGAGCTAAAGGTGGTGAAAGACGGTCCTGAGAAGCCCGGGGGTGGTCAGCAGCTGTCCCGGGCTTGGGTGGGGCAGCCGGGAACAGCACAGGGACCAGGTCTGACCCGAGCTGCCTCCCCGGGGGCTGCTGCTTCCCACAGAACATCCACGTGTGCCTGGGTGGCCTGTTCGTGCCCGAGGCGTACATCACTGCCACCAGGCAGTATGTGGCCCAGGCCAACAGCTGGTCCCTGGAGGAGCTCTGCCTGGAAGTCAACGTCACCACCTCACAGAGTGCCACCCTGGATGCCTGCAGCTTCGGGGTCACAGGTGAGTTGGAACCTCATGGAAAATAGTGGCTCGTCTCTGCAGTTCCCCTTCCCTGCACTGGGCCTCCAGCTTGGCCAGCGCCTGGGGAGACTTTGGTTGTCTGAGACGATGTTCCCCAGCAAATGTGTTTAAGGTGACCGGCTGGTGATCGGTAGAGCTATCTGGTTGGCCTGTGAGCCCTGTGACCAGGGATCTGTGTAGCTGCTGTGTTCACTTCAGACTGGCTTTGACTTCTGCCTCCCAGGTTTGAAGCTGCAGGGGGCCACCTGCACCAACAACAAGCTGTCCCTGTCCAGCGCCATCTCCACCGTGCTTCCCCTGACTCAGCTGCGCTGGGTCAAACAAACGAACGCAGAGAAAAAGGCCAGCGTGGTGAGTGCCACCCCCGTAGTCAGGGGCTACAGGACCCTGGTAGTGGACGAGTTGTCTCCCCGCTTCCGCACCTGGAGTTCTGCTTGTAACAGAATCAACGTCGTAGCAGCAGCCACTTCCTCTTGTGTAACCGCTCTGCTGCTTGTCTTGCAGGTGACCTTACCTGTCTACCTGAACTTTACCCGCGCAGACCTTATCTTCACTGTCGACTTTGAAATTGCTACAAAGGAAGATCCTCGCAGCTTCTACGAGCGTGGCGTTGCGGTCTTGTGCACAGAGTAAAACTGAACTTTTCTAGCTTCCCCTTGCTGTAATAGTAAAAGTCAGTATTTAACATTTATTCATATTAAACATTTGGAAGGTATGAACTTGTGAAAAGAAAGTAGTTGGCTTGAGGGTGGCGGAAACCGAATGGAATCTGACGGTTGGGAATGGTGGACATTGGAAAGATCCAAGTAGGTGTTTTAGAGAGTTGATAGCATGGCTTGTTTTATGAAATAAAACACTAAGCATGACCTGGCTCCTGCCTCTTCTGTCAGCTTTAGTCTCGGGGCGCTGGGCCCTCTGCAATGGGCAGGTGCAGCCAGGCCACTGCTGTGCCCCAGCCCTCCTCTCCGTCGTCACGAGCTCTTGGGGCACAGAGCAAGCCCCGCTCCAGGGTGGCCACAGTGGCCATGAACCAAGAACCCCTTCACAGAGAAACAGCCAGGTGTGCTGGAAAAACCTCTGGGCTGTCCTGGCTCCATAATTATCATTCCTGACCCGAGCAGCTGGCGCTGTTGGCCAGAGCACAGCCTCTCGGTGGTTTCTGTTCCACAGTCAAGGGTGTGGGTGCCCGGCTCTACCCTGGCCCACTCCTTCCCGCTTGACCCTAGAACGGCAGCGAGAGAGGCCCACGAGGCGGGCTGGTTACTCTCCCATGCTCGGTGGCGGGCGAGGGGGCGGCCTACCTGTGGAAACAGGTTTCCGGTCTTTCCGGCGCTCCTAGGGTCGGCTGCGGATAGGCCCCGAAGGGCTGCCAGGGCCCCCACAGGTGCGAGTGTCACCAGCAGAGTGACTGAGCCCCACCCCCTCCTCAGATGGTCTCCGTGGAGCTGCCAGACTAGCGTCAGGGCCGCCTCCCCACCTGGCTCTGGAACTTAGCATCAGGGATCCCTGGTGGCTTGATTGCAGGCCAGTGCTGGATTTGATTGAGAACTAGGGCCCGCCCTTTTGAAATGTCTCTCTCGGAAGCAGTAAATATAAATAAGGATTCTTGTCATCTCCACGAGTGAAGCTGCCCCCGGGCAGAGTGTGCCCACACACCTCACCACGCAAACGTGTTCTCACCCAAGCCTCATCCCGCCCATCTCCGGGGGAGGGTCCGGGGCACAGAGGCTCACACTGGCAGAATGAGGACTCCAGGGCGCATCCTGTGAACCCTAAGGCCCGTCTGGGAGGGAGCGAGCTCCTGAAACGGAGGAGTCGGCTGCAGCCAAGGCCAATGGGCAGAAGCATCCATGGCCGCCAGACTCCAGGCTTCCCCCAGGGTGAGGACTTCCATGGTGGCCACTAGGAGCACCTGAGGCTTATCCTTGGGGCCTCCCAACCTAACGCCCCACAAGACAGCACCTGGGTCCCAGGGCCTCACGCAGAGCTTGTTCCACAGAGGCTGCAGGGGCACCCCGGGAGCAATATGCTCACCCGGCCCCCATAGCAGGGCCTCCCCCCAGGACTGCACCTCCTCGCCCCGTGGTCAGGAGGGTCCAGCAGGGAGGCCACCGCCGCCCTACTCACCCTCGCCTGGCAGAGCTGGCGGTGGCGTCTGGGCACAAAGGGGCATCTGAGGGGGATTCGGCGGCCTGAACAGCACCTGCCGGGTCTCCACCTCCAATCCACCAAGATGAACGAGCAGCTCCTTGTGGGGACGTCCCTTTTATTGGCACTCAGGAACAGCGTGGGCCGGGGACTGGCCCGGGGCGCCGGACTTGGAGCGCAGGACGCGAACCGCCCAGTGTGGGCACCAGACTTGCTCTCTGCTCTCGCCTGCTGGGGAGTAAATCAAAGCTCAGGGAACAAACCCACGGAAATGGGATAAAAGAACTGCCGCCACCCCATTATATTTAGGCGTTACTATGTTGAGACCATGATCATCCTGATAGACTGAGCCAAAACTAACTGCTCAGATCTTTGCCTTGTAAACAGTATGAACGAGGAATATAAATAAGAATACAATGGGAGGAAGCTTCGCACACCGAGGATCGCATCGGCTGCGGGTGGGAGGCCGGCCCGGCCCGCCCCGCCCACGTCTCCATGCGGGCCGGGCCAGGGCAGACCTCCCCTCTGGTGCCTACCTTGTGGTTTCAGCTGGACCCCTCCGGGGTGGCTGTGTAAGGCGTGGGTACAAAGGTCATGGCAACAAGTTGGAGAACAACCCCACACCAGGGGTCAGAGTTCCCGAAAAAATCACTAGTTTAAGGTTACATAAATACGTAGTAAAAGTAAAGAAATTCTCTGGGATTCAGGAGAGGTGGGGTCAGTGAGGGCCACACAGGCCCTGCCCTGAATTGGAAACCCATTTCACGCTCGGTGGTGAGTCTTTGTTTATTATTAAGGCATACAGGCTGGGCGCGGTGGCTCACGCCTGTAATCCCAGCACTCTGGGAGGCCGAGGCAGGAGGATCGAAGAGGCCAGGAGCTTGAGACCAGCCTGAGCAAGAGCAAGACCCCGTATCTACTAAAAATAGAAAAATTAGCCAGGCGTCGTGATGCATGCCTGTAGTCCCAGCTACTCAGGAGGCTGAGGCAGGAGGATCACTTGAGCCCAGGAGTTTGAGGTTGCGGTGAGCTACGACGCCACCACTGCACTCCAGCCTGGGTGACAGAGCCAGACTCTGTCTCAAAAAAAAGATATAAATGGGGTCATGTGTTCCACTGAAAACCTTTCCTTGGTGTTCACCAACATTAGCTGTGAGCAGCTGAGTCCCTGCTCCCCTCGTGGCTCGGACCCCATCCCGAACGGAACCCACTCACCTTGGATTAGGCCACAAGCTGCTTCTTTCTCTTGTTTTTTTCAGGCTCTGCAAGTAAAAGCTCCAGTTTTCTCTTGGAGAGTGAGAGTTTCGGCCCCTTGTCCCTGTCACTCCCGAGTCTGGGTGGCAGCCGTGCCCCCCTGGCTCGGCCAGGGCCCTGTCTGCAGGGCTCGGGGGGCTCCACGGGGGCAAGGAGGGGCTCAGGTGTCTGGGGCGCCCAGTCTTCCTCCGTGGCTCTCAAGTCCTCGGGCTGCATGTCCACATCATTGGCGTCCAGGGACTCAGGGACCCAGCTGGCAGCTTTCATGACGAGGTCTGGAATGTTTGATGACAGAGAGTCTTCCGGATTAACTTCCTCTGGACTCCTTGACTTCAGCGTGTACGAAGCAACGCTCCAGCTCATGTCGCCGAAAGGACAGTCGTTGAAGCTGTGGTAGGAATTCCTGGGGGCATCTTCTGAATCACCATTGTAAGGATCTAAAAGCTGATGACAAAGTGCTCCTGAGCCCGTGAGCAATTTCCAGCAGTGGGATAACATACAACACGCTCGTGTGCACGTTCTCCCCGCGCTGACGGTGCTGGAGTTGGCCCGATCTGCCTCGCAGACCACCTGCTTTCATGCATTAGGTCAACATTCCACAGCACCCAAAAACGCCTAGAGTCCATCATCCTGGGGACCCAGCCCGAGCCTTGTGCTGCAAAGCCCTGGACCCAGCGGCTCTTGCAGTAAAGGTCTCCAGAGCAAATCTAAGTCCTGTTAACAGAAAAAAAGCCGAACTCTGTAAAATAATTTTAGAGAGATTTACTCTCAGCCAGATTTGAGGACCATGACCCGGGCCACGCCCAAGAAGCCGAGAGCAGTGGACTCGCTGTGGTTGGGTCACAGTTTGGTTTTATGCGTTTCAGGGAGACAGAGGTCACAGGTAAAGTCATAAATCAACACGTGGGAGGCGCACATTGGTTTGACCCGGAAAGGTGGGACATCTCGAAGGGGGGGCGGCTTACAGGCCATAGGTGGGTTTAAAGATTCTTTGACTATAATTGGTTAAAGACATGAAGCTTTGTCTAAAGGCCTGGAATGTTTTAACATAAGGAGCTGTTTATCAGAGACAAGCCACCGGACATAGGTTTGTTGTGTAAATTGAGGACCTGCACACCCCTAGGCCTGTTAATGGGTTACAAAGGATGTCCCCAAGAAGGGAGGGGGCATGATGAGGCACATCTGGCCTCCTGCCTCCTGGCAGGCAATTTAGTTTTAGGATATCCCCTAGGCCAAGAAGGAGTCTATTCAGTCAGCCGCTGGGGGGGTGAGCCTTAAGATTTTATTTGAGCTCACAGTCCCCCAGGGCAATCTGGACACTTGCTACACCAACGCCATTTCCTTAACAGCAGCAAACTGCGCTTCTGTGAACTTCCCGGGCTGCGCGGCATCCCTGCGAACATGCTACGAGGTCCCTGTCCCCGGGAAGACCCGCTGACCAGTCAGGTTGATCAGTGCGGTTCTCAGTGTTCACTAACGACGCGCACTCCGCCTGTCACCCTCCTCGGTGAACACGGCGGCTTCAGCGCGCACAGACACCACGCAGTGAGAGCCCACCCCCCACCCCGCATTGCACTGGGGTGGCGAAAACCTCACTTCCTCTTTAGACAGTTGACACTGTTATTTATTCCCCCCAAAAAAGGTAAAAATTCTCTAAACGACAGTGGCCGCTGGCCCATCCTCTAACATACCTCTCTCCAGATCCCCTCGGCAAAGTCCATGTGATTCTTTTTGTGACTGGCCTGGAAAAAAGCAAGCTGGGTGGGTGCGCCTGTCCACCAAGGCAGGCGGACGGCAGCACAACGTTCACAGGCAGGGGACTCAGGGCGCCCACGCCAATGGTTCCCGCCACGCCACTCGGAGGATGGTGGCCCTGGCAAGGGGGAGCAGACAAGACGAAAGCACCTCGAGGTGGGAACCCCCGCGAGGGTTTTGTCAGAGGGACAAACACAAACCAGGGCCACTGCAAACAGGAAGAGCAGAGCCAGGAACGCGGCGAGGAGATGGACCCGGTGGCCCAACAAGTTGTCTCATCAGGAGACAGGAACGGCCCACAGATCCCACACGGCCCCTGCCACTTATTCTGGACCCAAAGCCAGAAGATCATGGAAGGTACCAGATCCTCCACAGACACAGAGGCTGAAGTCCAGGGAGGGCCCAGCCATGTTCAGGGTCTAGCATCAGATGTTCTAGAACCCTCCTGCTAAACCCAGGCTGCTGAGGAAAGCAACCGTTTCCTTTATTTCTCAATCAAGAGTCTCAAAGCGCTGGAATTTGAACACCTCTGGTTTGGGGAAGAGAAAAGGCATCTTCAAAGATGAGCTGAGAACCGCTGGACGAACTTTCCAGTGAGGGCCCAGCCCAGGCCAGCGTCCGCTCCGGGCCACCCACCCCCCCCGGCCTGCCCCGGGTCCACGGAGAGGGACGGGCGGTGGGCAGGACGGCACCTTGAAGTGACAGCGCGTGTTCCTCTGCCTCTTCCGGAAGCTGGCCCTGGCCGCACCGAACGCCGCCCGGATGCAGTGGGGTCGGCCACGCCTCAGGCCGGCCATGGCTCGGGGGGCCGTGTCTGGACTTTTCACTTCACTGAAAAAGATCAAGTTTACAGGGGACAAAGCACAGATCAGTGGTCGCCAGGGGTTGGGGAGGAACTGGCCGCAAAAGGGCAGGAGGGAACTTTCTGGAGCTGTTGTGCTGGTGGCTGCTCAGCAGATGTGTTTGCCAAAACCCAGAGCTGTGGGCCAGAAGCGGTGGATTTTACCGTAACTAGGTCACACCTCAGTGAAATCGATGGAGGGAGTTTTCAGAAACTTTTCTAGTTAGAAAACCCACAGACAGCTCGGGGCATCAGGGCGCAGCCACCCCGGGCCGCGCGGCAGCTTAGGGAAAGCCCCGCTCATCCACTGACCACTTCGTGCAGAGACAGGAAAACGTCACACAGGTTCGTCGCCACCTGAAGCCCTGGAACGTCAGAGCTGGGAGGGGAGTTGGTTTGAAGGTGCCCCCCACTTTTTGTCTGTTTTTTACTGGATGGAGAAATTCAAGTCCAGATTAGGCACTGGCTTGCCCACGATGACACAGACACTCAGAGAACTTCTCCTGAGAAATGTGAAGTTGTTATCAACAAAACAAAATCTACGAAAGCCCATACACCCAACGAAGATCAAAAAAAGAATAGCCTGATAAAATAAAATAGAAAACCCTCCATGAATTCCTCCCAGAACAAAGGTTAAAAAAAAAACCCAAGAGAACCAGAGACTACAAACCTTGCTGGAGTTTCATGTCACTTGCTTTCTTCAGGAATCCTTGCAGGAAGCCACCCACTAAGCCCTGTGGGAAAGTGCGACAGTCACAAACACGTGCCACCCCACGACATGCTCAGTTCGTCACATCCCTGGGAAACTCGGGCTTTCCCAAGCTGGCTTCCTACGAACCTAGCTTTTAACATTAGTTGTTTTTTTTTTTTTTTTTGACCCATCAATTTTTTTTTATTGTGTTGCCTAAAGCCAATCATTCATTTACATTTCAAACACCCTACTTGGTTTTCTTTTTTTTTAATTTCAGCATATTATGGGGGTACATATGTTTAGGTTATGTATGTTGCCCTTACCCCCCCTCCCCCCTTAACATTAGTTTTTTAAAGGCTAGAAAGGTTCCCAGGTAACTGAAGTCCATACTTCATTCAGATTTCATTAGTTTTCACCTAACATCTTTTTTCTGTCCCAGGATCCCACATGAGGTTTAGTCCTCACGTCCCCTTAGGCTTTTCTTGGCTGTGACAGTTTCTCAGACTTTGTTTTGATGACCTTGACCGTGTGGAGTCCTGGCTGAGTACTTTGTAAGATGTCCTTCAACTGGGCTTTGCCCGATGTTTTCCTCCTGCATAAACGGGGACTGTGGGTCTGGGAGGAAGACCACGGAGGTGAATGCCACCCTCCCCTCGCGGCAAGGACACATCCTGCCGACATGACCGCTCCTGCGCCGCGTGATCCCCTGGCTGAGGCTGTGAGCGTCTGATTTCTCCACTGCAAAGTGGCGCCTCTGTGCCGTCCTCTTTGGAGGGAAGTCACGAGGGATGGCAGCCCACACCGGGAGCAGGAGGGACGCCCCCTCCTCCAGGGCAGTCTCTACACACATCGTTCTGCCTGGACAGTTCTCTCCCCCGTCTACTCACGTCAGCGTGGACTCACTTATTTCACACTTTGCGTTGTAATCCAATACCCTGTTAATTTGTCCCAGCTTTGGCTTCAGTCCTTTTGACGTGCCCGAAGGGAACACACCCTTTAAGTTACCTTAGTGCTCTCCCTAGGCTGAGTTTAGATAAACTACCCAAAAAATGGAATTATAACAAGCCTGGTCACCCCTCTCCTCACTTCCCCAGCCCGGCTTCTTCCCAGCTCTGGTCAGAGGGTCAGTGCCGGAGACGTGTTTTCTAGATCAGCTGGTTGGCACCAGGTTAGAGGACTTCTCATATGTACTTTGTAATCAAAAGGTATTTCATGCACAAGGTCAAAAATATATATATATACATAAATATATAAAGTACCTGCTCCCCCAGCCCTGCAATTTGCTGTGCAGAAGCTCCACGCACAAGCACCTCTGTAAACATTCAGCACAGCATTTCACACCCAGACAGGCAGAAACTATTCCATGAAGTATTTCCAGATGGGATATAAGACCCAATGGGGGCCAGGCACGGTAGCTCACGCCTGCCATCCCAGAACTCTGGGAGGCTGAAGCGGGAGGATAGTTTGAGCCCAGGAGTTCAAGACTGGCCTGGGCAACATAGTGAGACCCCTATCTCTACAAAAAATTTTAAAAATTAGTCAGCATGGTGGTGTGACCCTGTAGTCCCAGCTCCTCGGGAGCCTGAGGCAGGAGGACGCTTCAGCCCAGGCGTTCAAGGCTGCGGTGAGCTGTGACGACGCCGCTGCACTCCAGCCTGGGTACTGGGGAGTCTCTAAAAAAAACAAAAAGCAAAAAAACCTGCAGGACACTTGGCCCATCCAGAAGCACCCTGCTTTCAGAGCTCCAAACGATGGCCACTGGGTGCAGGGTCTAGAGTCACACTGGACCTCGCTCAGTCACTCAGAACCACTGCACCAGACCACCGCCCTCACCAGGCATGCGGTTTGGGGAGATGAGCAAAATCACACTGGCGCAGGCTCCGGAACTGGTTTTGACGCCAAGAAGGAATTCGATCAATGGAGGGAAGCTTGCAGACCGTGTACGTGTCAGCCGTTTGACAGCTGGGGAAACTGAGGCTAAGACCGTTGGCTTCAATCAGAGACACAGAGCCGCCGGGCCGGAAGCCTTGTCTGCCCTGTGGCCACGCTCTGCACCCCTCCCTGCCCTTCCGAGGCCCCCACCCTCACCACCCTGGGACGTCCTGCCCTCAGGCGCCAGCCTCTCAGCCTCCACCCTCCTTGGCCCTGGCTTGGCAGAGAGACAAGCGGGGACCTGCCCCGGACTCTTCCCCTCCACCCTCTCCCTTCCTTCTCACCATCTCAAAGGTGACATAAAAAGCCCTTGTCATGCAGATTTACTGGAGTGGTCTTTGAAATCAACCCTATTATTATTGAAGTCACTGCGAATCTTCCTGACCACTCCCACTGGACTTCTCTCTCCGGCCAAGGCCAAGAAGGGCCCCTCCCCCCAATCCTACCTTCTCTCCACCCCTGGAAGTTGCCTTTCTGACCTAGAGCCCCGTCTGCCCCTGTGGGCCCAGGCCCCCAGCCACTTAAGTGACAAATCCAACCGTAACCACCACCTGCTCCTCCTGCCCTCCACAGCCCAGCCTGACAGTGGGAGCTCCGGGTGAGCTCTTAGGGTGTGACGTGTGCCCTGGGTGTGTCTGGAAAGGCCCGCCATTTGGGGGACACCCGCAAGTCGAGCAGGGTGTGAAACAGGACAGGCTGGGTTGCTGGAAGAATTTTATGACATTCTTTTCTGTTGCATGTTTGAAAACAGCCTAATGAAAAATTCGGAACTCACCGCCTCTGCCCCACAGCCACCAAACCGCCACTTCCAAGCGAGTCCTGTCTCGTTCTTACCCTGTGTCCCCGCTGCCCATGGATGTCTGTCCAGGCACCACCCAGCCTGGCCCCAGGGCCTCACACAGTGCCCTGCTGGGGTCTCCTGCTTGGTCGCCAGTGCTCAGTGGAGTTGGGGACGCCTCCCTGTGTGCGGTTGCTCAGGCCAAACACCGTTGGCTGGCAAAAGCCAACTCCACGGTCACAATGTGTCCGGAATTCATGCACCCGTTCTCCCCACTCGCTCTGCCTCGCCCCGGCCCCGCTGTCCTCTCCGGCTCCTCACTGCACCCGCTCCTGCGCTCAGCCATCCAGAGTGAACCCGCCACACCTCGGGGCTCCCCAGGCCCTTAGGAGAGAGCTGCAGCCACACGCGCCCCCATCCTCGCCCCTCTGTCTTCCGGCACTGGTCGCCCTCCCACCTCAAGGTCGTGACCTCCACCTGGCTGGCCCTCACTTCCATCGGGTCTTCACTGTAAGGTCACCCTCCCCTGAGGCCTCCTGGAGCCCCTGTTCTCACACACACACACACACACACACACACACACACACCCGCATGCGTGCGCGTGCGCGCACACACACACACACACACACACACACACGCACGTGTTCGGCTTTTCCTTCCCCTTGGTCCTTATGTCTCTCTAACATGTGCTACGTCCTCCTCTGTCTCTGTCCCTTTCAGCTGACCCCTGCTCCACTGCTTGGGGGTTTTGCCGCTTTGTCCACAGTTGTGTCCCCAAAGTCACGTGGCTCTGAGCACGCAGTTGGTGCTTAATATATATTTGCTGGTTGAGTGAATGCCTCCATCTTCCACAGAGACCTCTCACCTAGTATGTCCCAAACTAAGTGCATTTTCCCCCAAACACGCCCTTCCACACGCAGTGTCTACTGTAATGAAAGTGACCCCACCGTCTACTGAGACCCCGAGACAGAAACCACAAAGATTCCAGTGGAGGCTGAACAGCCAACAGGTCTAGGACCAGACTTCCTGAGTCCAAAAACCAGATCTGCCACCCACCCGGCTGCATCACTTCAGACTTCTCCCAGCCTCAGTTTCCCTGTCAGTAAATTGGGGCTAATGGGTGAGAAGTCCATTGTGTGACAAGTGAAGAGGGTTATTATTTCATCGTGTGAACTAAAATAAAATCATAAGGCTCACCCCCCACCAGCTGACTAAATGGACCCCCCTCGTGGCCAAAGGAATATCCTAAAACTAAATTGCCTGCCAGGAGGCGGGAGGTCAGAAATGCCTCATCATGCCCCCTCCCTTCTTGGGGACATCCTTTTGAGGACTAAACTCCGATCTTTTTCTTTTGCTCAAAATTCCTTCCGAAGGAGGCCAGAGGAGTCATGCCTATGAATGATAAAGTCTCAGTAAACAGGTTTTTATGATGTTGTTTGCTTCCCAACCTGATTCTGGTATAGCATCATGTGATAGATAAAAGACCCTTAAACATTCCTTTCAGCTGATTCCTGGTCTTTTGGACAAAACCTAACTCTTTCAGCCAATGGTCAACTAAAGAATCCCTAAATCCACCTATGATTTGTAAGCCCCCCCTGCTCTGAGATGTCCCGCCTTTTTGGGCCAAATCAATGTATGCCTCCCATGTATTGATTTATGACTTTACCTGTAACCCCTCTTTGAAATGTATAAAACCAAACTGTAACCCAGCCACAGTGAGTCCACTTGCTCTATGCTTCTTGAGAGTGGCTCCGGGCCATGGTCCTCAAATTTGGCTCAGAATAAACCTCTTTCAAATATTTCAGAGTTTGAATTTTTTCCGTCCACACTTTGTAACCTATTAACAGGCCTAGGGGTGTGCAAGACAAATCTACAGGTCCTCAATTTACACAACAAGTCTATGTCGGGTGGCTTGTCTCTGATAAATAGCTCCTTATGTTAAGACATTCCAGGCCTTTAGACAAAGTTTCATGTCTTTTTTTTTTTTTTTTTTTTTTTTTTGAGACAGACTCTGGCTCTGTTGTCCGGGCTAGAGTGCTGTGGCGTCTGCCTAGCTCACAGCAACCTCAAACTCCTGGGCTCAACCGATCCTCCTGCCTCAGCCTCCCAAGTAGCTGGGACTACAGGCATGCGCCACCATGCCTGGCTAATTTTTTCTATATATATTTTTAGCTGTCCAGATAATTTCTTTCTATTTTTAGTAGAGACGGGGGTCTCAATCTTGCTCAGGCTGGTCTGGAACACCTGACCTTGAGCAATCCACCTGCCTCGGCCTCCCAGAGTGCTAGGATTACAGGCGTGAGCCACCGTGCCCAGCCCATGTCTTTAACCAATTACAAGCCAAAGAATCTTTAAACCCACCTATAACCTGTAAGCCCCCGACTCCTTCGAGATGTCCCACCTTTCCGGGTCAAATTAATGTATGCCTCCCACGTGTTGATTTATGACTTTACCTGTGACCCCTGTCTCCCTGAAATGCATAAAACCAAACTGTAACCCAGCCACAGCGAGTCCACTTGCTCTCGGATTCTTGGGCGTGGCCCGGGTCACGGTCCTCAAATCTGGCTGAGAGTAAATCTCTCTAAAATTATTTTACAGAGTTTGGCTTTTTTTCTGTTAACGACTGGCTACTCCAAGATGGACATTTCACTTTAACATCCCACTCCCACAAAAATCACCGCCCAAAGGAATTACAAGGCTCAAAGGGCACTTGGCCACTGGTAAGTGGCAGTTTACATAAGAGCAGCCCGTCCACCGGAGCGGTGGAAGTCTGCATGCCACACCTGACGTGCTCTTCTTCCATGGGAGGGTCTTGTCAAAAATGCTTGAGGAAAGCCCTGTGCAGTGGGTGGGTGACCCTGAAAAATACGTATCCACATCTTAACTCCCAGAGCTTGTGAATGTGACCTTTTTTGGAAATAAGATCTTTGCAGAAGGAATTAAGTTAAGGATCTCAAGATGAGACTATCCCGGATTTAGGGCAAACCCTAATCCTATGGCAGGTGTCCTTATAAGAGACAGACGGAGGGAAACGTGAGACACACAGGGCGGAGGATAGAAGGCAAAGATGAGAGATGCGCCCAGAAGCCGGGGAGCGCCAAGGGCTGCCAGAACCTCCAGAGCCAGGAGGGGGCTGGGGCAGACCCTCCCGCAGGGGCTCCGGGGAAACCAACCTTGCTGCCACGTGGATGCCAGACTTTCGGCCCCCCCGCACTGTGACAGAATCTATTTCTGTTGTGTTAAGCCACCAGTTTGTGGTAATTTGTTGTGGGAAGACCTGGTAATCAAGAAAAGCGATGTTATCTGAACGCTGCTGTCCTTCCCATTTGGACTCGGAAAGGACAAGTGCAGGTCATGACACTGTTTCTCTGCGAGGAATGAGAGACATCAGTCTGGGCTGGAGGCATCTTCAGTCAAACATTTAAGTACCAACAATGGGCAAAAGACCATTCTGGAGACCAAATCATCCTGAATTCAATTTTGGTCACCACCAGAACTTCAGCCATTGAAAGTGACACGATTTCCAATAAGCAGAGAAATATCCCACTGGCAGGGAACACGGGTGGAGGGGGGAGTTTGGTGCAACTGTGCGGTCATTTTTTAAAGGTATCATCCTTCAACACTACCCGCGAGTTTTAGAATGCATTATGAAAGACTTCAAACTAATAAAATATATATGTAGTACAGTGTATTATTATAACAAAAAAAACAAAATCTTTCCTTGAACATTCGACAGAAAATAAATTTAAAAAAAATCAATCCCACTGTTCACTTGAGAAATTTCCATAGACTGACCTCACCAGGTGTCAAGAAGTCATAACCTGAGAATCTGAGGGGTTTTGGTTTTTCCTAATTTTTAGACACGGAGTCCTGCTATGTTGCCCAGGTTGGCCTTAAACTCCTGGGCTCAAGCGATCTTCCCTCCTCAGCCTCCCGAGTAGCTGGGACTACAGGCAACGCTGAGGTTTTATTTTATTTTATTTTTTTTTTGTTGAGACAGAGTCTCACTCTCTTGCCTGGGGCGAGTGCCGTGG
>RJWJ010036329.1:0-16116 GCA_004363605.1 Indri indri | reverse complement strand
GCACAAACTGGTAGATGTAGTCATTTCTCCTATGGTTCTGTTTTACAAAATGTATAACTGATTAATGAGCAACTGGCAGGGAGTTAACTTATATACTTAGTACTCACAAACTATATTTCTAGACCTGGCTCCACTTTCAACTTCATGCTTAATTAATATTAACTTCCTGGAGTAAAGTTCTTCCTTATACCTAGAGGAATTTGGACTAATCACCTGGGTTCTTCCTATTTCTAAATATCTGATTCCTCCTTAGCTCTCATCTCAGCTACTGTTGACTTTGTGTGCCAGATATGATAACTATTTGGTGATTTACCTGTTTTTTTAAAATACTGTTTTCCTAGTCTTGCATTTGAGGCAGACAGGAGAAAAACTAGGGCAAAAAAAGATGAAGGCTTAAGTGAGTGGTAAATGTATTCTTGAATCTGAAGAAATAAAATATTGAGATAGTAATATCGGAGGGGTTTGCCCCATTTCCTAAAACAGCAATCTTGAAAACTTTTGTTGAGTAATGGAAATCCATTCAGAGCTGACTGTTAGCATTGTGTGCCCTGCACTTACATCCTGTGAATAGAACCTGTGAATAAGTTGACATTAATTCATTACATGGTATAGGTTCTTGGGAGTACAATTTCAGCTTTCTTCTACTATAAAAATATTGTTCACAAACCAGATTTGGAAAGTCAAGCTAGGTTCCATTCTTCATATGAGGGTAAGTAATAATTCTTTTGAGATGTAAACTAAAGACCTGAAAGGAAATAATGAAAAGGAAGCGAAGAAAGAAAAACTGGAATCATAACTGCACACTGTTTTATGCACAAGAGAATAGAATCTAGTGAAATTTTTATCTGTAATTGGATTTACTAGATAACCAACTTGATTTTTAACTAAAGACGAACTTACTTTAAAAAAATTTGAAAGGTTTTGGCATTTCTTCCTAGATGATCAGATCACAAGTCTTTTCTTGATGCACAATCTTTAGGGAAACTTTAATCTCAGACTCTAGTGTTTTTGATCAGTACTCACAGATGGAAAGAGGTACATGAATGTGGCACTTCCAATGTGGAAGAAGAATATTTCTCATTAGAATTATGCTTTTGAATCTTTCCTTACTACTACCAGTTCACTTACTACTACTGAACCCCAACCCCAACCCTTTGAATGAAGTTATGTAATTTGACTTTAGATAGTCATAAATGTCTTTTAAAATGTTAATTTGAAGCAAAAAATGTTAAGGGATAAAGTTTCCTACTTTAGTTACTCTGAAAAATATTATGATTTGATTTTAAAATATTTTAAAAGACAGATATCCTGTTATTTCATTGCTTAATCATCTTTGATTCCCTCTCTTTTGCCCTTATCCCTCACATATCATGTAGTTATTGTTGTTCTCATACATAGCTCCAGGAACAACATGCATTGTGTTATCACTGTGATTATTCTTCAGTTATGACATCAATTTAAGTGCATTTGTGTTGGTGTATATGGGTGGGTATGTATTAGTTGGAGAAAAAATGAGATGGAAAGAGATCGTGCCATGGGATGGAGGGTTTAGAATAAACAGGTTGGCAAGAGATAAATATTCTATAAGTTATTTTTTTGTTTATGATCCGTTTGTATTATGAATCTATATGCCCCATAGAATGTAAGCTGCATGAGGGTAGGGGTCTTTGTCTGATTTATTCTCTGATATACTCCAAGAAACTTGAAGAGTATTTCACATGTAGTAGGAACATAATACAATTTGTTAAACTTTTACTTGAGCAAACCAGTATCATAATTAATTAACAATGATTTACTAAAAAGGATGAGAATATTCCCTTATGAAGCATATGCATCATTCAGAATGGGTTAGTGAATTTGTTTCAAACGCAGGGTGGTTATACTGCTTCTGAGAATCTTTCCAGTATACGTGCGTGTGTGTTTGTGTGTGTGTGTGTGTGTGTGTGTGTGTGTGTGTGTGTATGAGAGAGAGAGAGAGAGAGAGAGAGAATGAATTCCTGATTGCTAACTGGTTGAGGTTTTTAATACCCCTAAAATGGTTAGTTTTAGAAAAAGAACAGTTTTACCATTAATAAAACAAATTATTACAAAATAAAATAAACCTCACTATCTGACCAATTCATGTACGAACATGAATCATGATTATCTGACAAGTTAAATAAGTTATATTTCATAAGATAATAGTATCTATTGCATTGCTATTCATATTAAACGTGTTCTTTTTATCCAATGAGTATTGAAATTACAATCATGTATAGGTCAAAAAGTGAATTTAGTGGCCTAGAGTCTTGACAACTTGACATTTACTTGAGTTACTAAAATCCATCTAGAATATATGGCAGTCTAAGCTCATGGGCTGCCCTGCAGCAAAAGAAGTCAAAACTGAAGTGCATTTGCAGAACTGGCAGAATTTGAATTGCTTGTATAAACTGAGTGGCTCTCACTACCCATTACCTCCCCTAAGCCTGTGCCCACCCCAACTCCCACATCCTGCATCATTTCTGCTTACAGTTAAACGTATTTCTTACTGCTTTGTCCTACTATTTATGCCCACCAACACATTTCTCTGCACTTGATTATATTTGTTTTAGTGGTTTGCAAAATTATTTGGAGAAAATATTTTTCAAAGTAAAAATTCCACCCAACCAAAAAAAACACAAAACAACAACAACAACAAAACCTTAAAATGAGCACAAAGGCTCTTATTCCATTTTAAGACTTGTGGCTTACCCCAATACATAATGTAGTGGATTTACAAGATGTTACTAGATCTTAATGTGAAAAAGCAATTTCTTAGCCAAGTTGTTAAAATTTTCCTTAGGATTTCCATTTTTAGTATTGGCTGTTATTGATAACTTAGTTTTAACTAAAAATTATTTTTAAATTGTTAAGTAATAATGCACAACACATTTTAATCCATATCAACCTATGAGGGAAACAAAAAGTTTACCAGCCCATAGCACTGCATAAATGAAACACAAAAATAAATGAAACACAAAACTAAAATCAACTGTTTAATGTGCAGTTAACCTTAACAAAGTCCTGAAGGTTACAATAACTAAAATATCGTAATATCAAAATAATCAACTACAGGCAGGTAAATTTTGTATAGAAAAATAACAACCACAAGATATAAGTTAATTATATTCAGAAAACCAGACTTTTTAGACAGATATGGAGAATGCTAAGAAGAAAATATTTAGCACCAACCCAAATGCAAAGAGTGTTATTAAAATCATACTAAAAAATCCATTTGCAGCTTTTCGATTAAGGGATGAAAAACACACGACCATCCTCGGACACAAAATTAATATCACTGCTAATTTACCATAAGTTATTCATCTGCTTTGGAATAACTTAGTTACTAAATTGGGAGAAAAAAAGAATCTTTACAATTAAAAAAAAAAAAACTGTCGAAAAATACCTGGCATTTTGGACAGCTCCCTCCTGATTTTCTACAGTATTTCTCTAAGGTGCCTTACTTTCACTTTCTCTGTTTTACCAAATCAGAAATGAGCCCAACCAAAGTGGTTTCTGCGGTTTGGGTTTGGGTATTTTTGTTGTGCTGTGATTTGTTTTGTTTTTGGACAAAAGATTCCTCCAGCGAAAAAAACTACGGAGCCTCATAACAGGGAAAATGCTGTCCCCAGTTCAAGATCCGCCTCCCTGTATTGAGCCAAATTTTGTTTTACCAAAGCTGGCAGGCACGGATCTGCCGTCTCCACCTCCATTCCTTGCTGCAGCCCCATTGCCTCTGTTAAAGACCAGAGCCTCTCCCTATCTCAGCCAGAGTGGGGACAGCTCCTTAGTACCGAGGTATGTCAAGAACTTTCCCAGGCACAGACTCCTAACGAGACAGGGAGCCACGTAGAAAACAATCGCCAAGAGTAAGTTTGTGAGTCCTGAAGAGGGATGGAGAAACCACTGCACTGAGCTACGTTGATTCAGACTTTGCCCGGCAGCGTCATGAATTTGCAGCAGCGCATAAAATCCACCTTCTGCGGAAGGCTTTGAAGCGCAGGTGGCATTCGCGATAGATTTATAAAATAATGTAATACGAAATAAAAACAACGTACCCTCTGGAGAAAGCTGGTTACCTAGACCTGGTTACTCTTGGTGCTTAATGTGCTCTATGTCTGGTTGCCCAGACCCTAGCGGGCCCGAACTTTCTCAGAGGGCGGAGCCGCCAGGCATTCGGCAGCTACCAGGGGCGCACCAGGCCTGGTCCCACCCCGGAGGGTAGGCGGACCAAAGCGGCCCGGGAAGACAGGGGCTCTACCTGGACGCCTGGCCGTCAGACACCCAAGCCTTGCTCCGCTGTCCCGACGCGCCCCACGCCGCGCCCCACCCGCCACGGAGCAAGAGGAGCCACTGCCAGTGCCTCAGAGTGGGACTCTCTCTCCTTTCCCAAATGTGCGCTCCCGAAAAGTGTAGCGAGCCTCCTATGCGGGGCTTCAGACAAGTAAAAGTCACCACTCCCCAAGACTAAACCTCCCCCCAACTTCTGTTTCCTCCTTTTCTTCAGCAACGCTAACAAACAGTTGCTTTCACCTCCACTCTCGTCCCCTCCGAAGTCCCTGGCGCAAAGTGGGACTTTGGGGAGCCTCGGTGAACGAGCCTCTCCCATGGCGCGTCAGATCCACAGCTCCTTCTTTTCGTTACGCCAGTAAAGTTCAATTTGCCCAGCTCCTTATGAGCCACGGTGGACTTTCCCGTGCGCTCCGTGCGTTCTCCCTCCCGCCGAGCCAAGAGCATTCTATTCACTCCATCCCAGCCTGGGTTCTTGAAGGACGTTGGCCCACGCTGAGGGGACCCACCGCTCTCCCTGCGAAGTGCCCCAAATCGCGGGCGCGCGCGCGTACACACACACACTCACACACACTCACACACACTCACACACACTCACTCACACACAATGCCATCCCCGCGCTGTCAAAGTCTGTCAACGCTGAGGGGAGAACGCACGAGCGGGAGCCGCACCGGCGCGGGCAACAGCCTAGCCTAGCGTCGGGACTAAGCTGTCCGGGTCCCAAACACCCCTGTCGGGGTGCCTCGGACACGACACGCTTCGTAACCCCCAAAGACCACACCAGCGGTCCCGGGGCCGCGCGGGCGCTACCGGGCCGGACCTTACCCGCGGGGCGCGTGGTCTCCAGCCGCTGGGCTGGCCGGCGGGCCACAGGGACGCTGCAGCCAGGGTCCCGAAGATGCCGTTGCTCCGCTGCCGCTGCCCGGATCCCCGGCGCCAGCATCACTTCTCCGCCGCCTCCGCCTCCTCGTGCTCCGCTCTCTCCGCCGCCCCTCCCCGGCGGCCGCCTGCAAGACCAGCAGCGCCGGCGGCGCGGCGGGGTGGGCAGCAGCGGAGGCGGCGGTGGCGCCCGCGCGAGCTCGCCCAGCTGCACCAGTCGAGCAGCCGCGGCGGCAGCCGGAGCACCCAAGCCCGGCTGCGCTTCCCCGGCGATGGCTCTGGCCTCGGCGACTGACAACGCCCGGCAGCCAATCGCTGTCTCGCCCCGCGCGGCGGGGGGAGACCAATCAGAGCGGAAGGCCCAAGGTTTTCCTCCGCCTTTGCTCAGCAGGCTTGTTTCCGGGAGAGACGGCGATGCTGCTGGGGTTTGGGATCGGGGAGGCGCGGGAGGGGCTCGGGGTGGGGGACTCGTGGCCCCGGAGCCGTAGGTGCGGCGAGGAAGCCGGGCCCACCCGGACCTGGGGCGCTTTAAGACCGCCAGGAGCCCGCGGCTTGGCAGGAAAGGGCGCCCCGGGGTGACTCTGTCCCTAGAGCCTCGGCCCGCCGTTCAGCGTCTTGGCGTCGTCGTGTGAGGGTCGTGGGACCCGAGTAGGAAGGACACTGCTGGAGAGCGAATCCCAGGAGGTGGTCGCCGCCTTGAAGGAATCGCGCGAACAGTCACCAGACAGCGCCCCCGTCCTTCTCCCTTTGGCAGCTGAGGAGAGTGGTACTTCTTAGCCTCCGAACCGCTCCTTCTCATAGTAATCACCCCAGAAGTGTCCCCGAGCTATGCAAGAGGCACATGGAGAAATGTTGTCGAAGTTGTACGTAGAGTGGATCTTCCCTATCTTCCCTCCAAAAAAACTCCCTCACCTCCTCCCCGCAAACAAAACAAAACAAAAACCTTGAGAAGCAAAGGAGAAAGTTTAAGCAGGCAATCTAATTGGTTTGCTTTCAATGGATAACCAAATCTGAATGGTAACAATAGTTTTGTTAGGAGTGTGTGCGTGTGCGTGCGCGTGTGTGTGTTTGACTCCAACACTAGAGAAGTGATGTTATTTAGAAACAAAAGAAAAATAAAACAAAAGTAACAAACTTTTTGCGCACCTCTCTCTCCCGAAAACTGTAACGATCTTTCCTTGTGGAATATTGTAAGTTCCTTTAGTGCAAATACGTCTGAATGGTCCAGAGTTCTACTAATAAGTTTATACACCATGTTCTAGTAAAAAGAAATAAACTAAGTTCTACATGATGGGAAGGCATGGGACCTTCTCCAAGTGATCCTCTCTGATAGGGATAGTTATACACACCTTTCAAATTTTAGAAAATCAAGTGTTTAAACCAGCTGTATAGCTGTCTGACAAATAGTTGGAATTCAGTATGTCTTAGCTATGGTACTGCAGGTGTTCCCACCTAATTATATTTTTAAGTGATCCTTTTATTTTTTGGAATAATCACCCCTTTCTTCACTTACCTCCCTTTAAAAAAAAAAAAACACAAAAAACTCAATGTATCCTGTGATTCCCAAAACACCCTGCCAAAATTTCATGAGCACTCTAAGGATAATTTGATTACAGAGTAGACTTGTGTATTACCATTTTTTAGTACTATAAAAAGTATGTGGGTATCATCACTATTTTTTCCAATTTTCTTGTGCTTTCCTCCCCTTCAGTCATTTGACCAATATAGCTTGGGAGCCAGACCATTTCTTAAAGAACTGGCTGTGCTAACATAAATAATAAGTTGATTTTTTTAAGGCTAAAAACAAATGTGGAGCACACCACTTTGAATTTTTAATCTGGAGAGGGGCTTCTGTTGTTGTTTATTTCGTTTTTAAAATTATTTATGTGGTTCTTTGCTAATGTTGTGTAACTTGAAATAAAATCAACACCCTCATTGACTATGTGATGGAATAAAGGAATGAAGTTTATTCTGGGAGAGAAAGAAAATATATTTTATTCAAACCTCATGGGGGAAGGAGTTGATATTTGTGAAGTGTAAAAATCATAAAATTGGAACATCAAAATGCAATGTCAATTTAGAAATATCCCTGATAAAAGATAAGTTTAGAATGATCTTCAATCAAAAGCTAATCTTGGCCAGGTGTGGTGGCTCGCGCCTGTAATCCTAGCACTCTGGGAGGCCGAGACGGGCGGATCCTTTGAGCTCAGGAGTTCAAGATCAGCCTGAGCAAGAGCGAGACCCCGTCTCTACTAAAATTAGAAAGAAATTAATCGGACAACTAAAAATATATAGAAAAAATTAGCCGGGCATGGTGGCACATGCCTGTAGTCCCAGCTACTCGGGAGGCTGAGGCAGAAGGATTGCTTGAGCCCAGGAGTTTGAGATTGCTGTGAGCTAGGCTGATGCCACGGCACTCACTCTAGTCCGGGCAAAAGAGTGAGACTGTTTCAAAAAAAAAAAAAAAAAAAAAGCTAATCTTGACTTTAGAATGTAATTTGTTTAGAAACTTGCAGAGGTGGGCGTACACAAAAACCTATATAATTTTTCTAACCATTCTTTCATTCCCTTCCAAATATGCTATTTTCCAGTATTTTGTAATATTTTTCCATATTATCCAGTATTTTGCAAGTTATCCCTGAAAATATATGCGTCCTGCATATCATTTTCCTTAGTGATTAAAACAATCAAATGACTCCTACAGAAACAAAAAAGCCAAAATAAATCAAGTCTTTTATACAAATACAATGCTAATATGAGGAAAACAAACCTTCATAATTAGCCATCTACTGACAGTGAAAACTATGAAATATTTAAAATCAATAAAGATGAAAAACCAAGAAAAAATTTGAAAAGTATTTAAAAATATTGTATGTTGATAGATTTTCATACATCGTTATGAATTTCATGGACTGTATTGAGCAGAAATTCCAGTATTATTTAAATATATTACTATTTAATGAACCAATTAAATTTAATTAAATAATTGTTTGATTTTTATTTTTTTGGCCTACTTAGAAATGTCTGTTTTTCTCCCCATACAATGAGAGAACTCATTCCTCTTGTTTGCAGAGGAAGAAATTTGCTTGGTCACTACTTAAATCAATAATGAATGGCCTTATCTTGAAAATACATAAATTAATTTCATATCAATTGATGTAGAAATATTATCTGTATCTATATTAAGAATAGAAACAGAATATTTCATTGGGATCAATTGTGACAAAAGCTGTATCTAGCAGGCAGAAAACCAAATAAGAAGTGAGAGAAATCAGTCTACTTTCAGCTCTGGTTATGTCTAGGTGAGTAATCTCAGATCACTCACTTAAACTTTCCCAGTATTCCTTATCTATAAAATAGAGGTTAAAAACAAAATCAAACCTATAGCTGCCTTTCTCAGAGGTGAGGATTAATTTATAATTGGAACTGCAAACCACAATGGGCTCCTGCAGAAAAGCCCTTCTAAAAAGGTTAAGAACTAACTGGAATTTAATGATAATACTATCCTCTCTCATATGTGATTTAGTTTAATTCTTACCACAGCCCTATCTATTATGGGTACATAATATATATTTCTACAGATGAACACACTAAGCTCCAAAGAGGCTCTTTATCAATTCTAAGATAAATTGACTATCACGTATACTTTGTTGATATTGATGTTTTTCCTTTGATTCCTTCTCTATACCACTTCCAATATGGTTAAAATATGCAAGTTTAAAGTCTGGCACCTTAATTTAAATGAAACTTTTTTTATTATTTGATGTCAATCACAACTGGAATAAAGCTATTTCCATAAATAATATAACAAATTAGATAACTTCAAACCCAGAAAGCCTCAATTTTCATATTTGAAACTCTAAAACATCTGTAACCATGGATCTTTTGCTCATGTTAAGATTGCTACATAAGTTTTTTGAGTTGAAAGACTGAAGCAAAATTAAAACAAAAACACAAGAATAACAACTAAAAGAATGGAATTGGATTCTACTGAGTCCATTATAACTAGCATCTTTAAAATACATACTTTATATCGGGACTTTTAATACATACACTAATATAAGTCATTCATCAAAATTTTATAGGAAATAGGACTCCAAGCAGGCAGATGTTCAGACTCCTAGACCTATATTCTTACCACCAGAGCATACTTTTCTCCTGAGATTTGGAAATTATCAACAGAAAGGAAATCCTTGAAACTAAGAAAATGTGAAAGATACCTAAGGACAAAGTATAGCAAGGCAACAAGCCTAGGAGACCATTTATAACTAAGAAAAAGTACGGATGGTATTTATTTTTTTGGGTGGACAAATTCGATCTGAAATCTAGGAAGGAAACAAAAAGTAATTCAGTATTGCGGAATCCAAGGAAAGATAAGGTTGTTAAAGGACTGGGAAATGAACCGTATCAACTCTTGACTGTAAATATTTAATGAGTTGGTGAGACTGGTTCAGAGGATTTTTGGTTCCTTTGGAAAGGATAGTTGTAGTAGAATAGTGAGGGTGACAATCACTTGATCTACACAGAATGGGGAAAGGATAATTCAACTGGGCTGTTTCTTTTATATTAGAAATGAGATATGTTCTTTGATGTTCAATATTTCAAAATATAGGTGGAGTAATGATTTATGCAGAAAGCTGTATAAGGAACTTGAATTGACATAAAGTTTCATAAAGACTCAAATTATTGACAATCTTTATTGCTTTTATTATTAAAACTAAATCATTTGTAAAGATATGCAATCCTTCAATGAGTGTTTGTTTATATTGTTATAGAAATCAAACCAAAATTGCAGAAAAGATACTTCTTTACTTCATTAGATGCCACCTTCAATTTTTATAATGTAGAATGAGGTTATTTGCCTCAGTAAGAGAATCCAACCTTTTTCAATAATGAGTTTATTTTCTTCTTTAAGCCTTGATCACTGAAGAGCAGCTGCAGATTACATTGGTCCAGCATGAAGTGGAAAAGTGGACGGAAGGTGTGTGCATGTGTGTGTGGGCAGGGGTGTATGTGTTTCAGGGAGTGGGGAATGAGGGAAGAGCAGTGGGAGGCGAGAAGGAACAAGGAGGGGAAAGGGAGCAGAGTGTTCAAGTTATTTGTGCAATAATTCTCTATGGTTTCATTCATTAATCAATACTTGTTTCAGAAGCCACCTAAAGCATAGGACACTAAAAAATTAATTTAAAAAAATTAATCACTTCTGTATTACCATAACACAATGCTATTTAAATGCCTAGCACAGTGATAGGAGCTCAATAAATGTTGATCAATGAAAAATGAGTGTATAAATGTTACATGGGGGTTTGGGGGGAAAGAAGGAGGAGAATGCTGCTAAAAATTGAAGCCAACGGATAACATTTATTATAACATTCATTTTTGCAATTATGACTATTGTAACTTTATGTACATTAAATTCTAACATGGAATTTTATTTTCCAGGGTTTCTCAGGATTGCTGGCCAAATTACACAACTGGGTGCATTGTCTCCTTGGACTGCATTTTCACTTTCCCTTAGCATCACAGCCCCTCACCCAGTCTGGCTTTTAACTAATTCTCCAGGTGTTTTAAGGTGATTATTCTTTAGCAAGTGAGCCTAGAGAATAATCCTACTTGCCTTGGGAGAAAAGTGCTAATAAAAGGTCAAAGCTGAGTTCCTAGGGACTGGGGCTGCCGAAGCTAATAGCATGAATCATCATTAGCTTTTACTGATGCCAAGTCATGCAAGTCTGTGAAGTTCATACAGAAAGAGAAATTTGGATCAATAGGACTTTATGCTACCATGCAACTTGATAATTACTTTCTAGAAATTAAGTTTGCACAGCTTTTTTTCCTTAAAAATATTATTCTCTGCCCTGAAAGCCTGCCTTCATCTTTGTAACTATTGTGCAAGATCAACCTATAGAGTTTTCCTTTAGCAATTTATCTTTTTGTTGTTTGTCATATTGTGGAGGATGGCTGCATACATACTTTATATTCAGTAACCTTTGGTGTCTATTTAACAGGGGATGGATATTTCATAACAAGATTGATATTTTAAATCCAATTCTCTGAATGTCTATAACACCAAGTTGCCAAGAATATTTCAGAACCTATTTTGTAGTCTGCTAGTATATTGGCTGTTGACCTGGTGATGCTAGAGGGGGTAGGCTATGTTGTTTAGTTGGTAAGTGAAGCATGCAAGGCCATTGTTGCTTCTGTTTTATTGCATGCTGACTACACAGAGACCTAGTGAACACCATGAAACACTTACATTCATGAGGGAAAATGTAATAGACTTGCACATCTCCCTGTTGATGTCCTTAAATAAAAATGCTCAACAAAATAATTTATACTCTTGCTATGTCAAGAATTTCTGAGCCTTTAAAATAAACCAGGGAGTTGAGAGCATATATTTATGAGGTTAGTACCATATAATGTCCTGTTGCATTGCATGTAGACTCAAACATGTCCATTTGCCTTTAGCTACTAGCAGAAAGGACTTTTGGTTGTTAGTAGAAAGGCAAAGTGGATGTAAATTTTTAAAAAGTGATAGAAAAATCCAATATCCTTATTAATATTCATTTAATTATAAAGTGAAAATACAGCTTCACATTTCAGAATGGCTTAAAATCTGGCTTATATGAACTGTAATATGGTCCACATCTTTATATCCCAGGTTTACAATACTTTCTGGAATTACTTGTATCTCTTCCTTTTAGATGATTTTTCTCTCCCAAGAGATGTGAATTCTTAACAGCTTTATGTGAGTATCCAAGTACAAAACCAATTATTTCCTTTAATTTTTAAAAATTGTAATAATGATGGCTTCTGTTTTTGAATCGTTCAGTGTTTTAGCTGAGATTTTTTTATGCGTATATACTGTATTCAATTTGTTTTCTTAATTATACTCACCAGCTAGACCTATATAGTACTTGACTTGAGTACTTCATTCTCAGGAAAGCAATTTTGATTATTATCAAGTACTTTTCAATTGAGGCATTAATTATAAATATTTATAACAAGGACATTGCAAAACATAGCTGCATAGAGTAAGTCAGATTCTCAGCATGATACATTTTTAGCATCTCTATTAGGCTTTAGGTACTCTAGAAATATGTTGGAACTAATGTTATTTTATGTAAGAAAGATAGATGACAATGCATTTTACTTTGCTTGTATCTGACCATGTTCCCCACCACTCCCTGCTTGGGTCAGCTCTCAGGGAGCCACTACCTTGTGATATTTAAGTCTTTAGGGTAAATCTCCATGAATAAACCCAGTGCTAAGCCACATGCCATCTCAAGCCATTCTAACAGCACCCCAGGGTCACATTCCCCAGTCAAGTATACCAAAGATATTGTAACAGTACTATCTATCAGATGTTATATAAAATCTCAAGTGGTTGTAGCAACTTGGAAATCCCTTAATAGTATATTGAATTAGGTGCTTTAATGTAACAAATTAGTATTTTTTTAGCCTTAAAAAATTGTTGTTTCTGGGAATTGAATAGGAAACCCTGAATCTAAAAGCGATAGATCTAATTTGAGCTGGAAGTTTCCAACAGCTGGTATTGGTACTAGACCATAGATCGTCTGTGTTGGGCTTTAGCCTTTGGGGACATAATTGCATTAAGCACAATTTCAGATCAGTTAAAAGAAGAAAATAAAAGAAAGAACTAAAATACGTGTAAGTGCACTTTTTTAATGAGGAACTAATGAAAATTAACCATTGGGTCATTAATGTGTTTTATCTATATTCACTGAAGTGGAGTGGTTAGTATAATTTCATATAAACACAAGTGCGATATATATTTTTATGGGTTTTCTGGACAGTAACTGAGTGATAGCACTACTACATGATGAATATTGGTTTTGGTGACCAACTGAAAATGTGTGTAACAGAAGCATGATTAGGTCTTAGAGGTGCTTTGAAATTTAAATAAGATAATATGTGTAAAATGCTTAGTTCAGTATCTGGAAGATAAATGCTCAATATATATTAGCTATGCAGATAATTATAATTATCAGTAATTAATATAGCAGGAGTAATCATAAAGTTGAGGTGGTTAACTTGCTTCAACTTCTATACATTGGTTGTAAGTTCTATAGAGTCTTAGGGTTTTGCTCATGTGTTCCCCACTAAAGCAGATATGTTCCTTCATTATAAATGAATCTCAGGGCCCATTTTAATTTCTTCTTTTTCTAAGAAGTCTTTCTAAAGTATTAATAATCATTAGGGTAGGTATCTTGCAACAGATAAACTCCAACATACCAATGGCTTAACATAATTTAATTTTTTTCTTACTCATTCTTGTTCTATTAATGTTGTGAGGAACAAGGACAAAGGGATTTGCTCCATCCCATCAAGTTGGCTCTTCTGTCTTCAACACACGGCTTTCAAATTCGTCAACATCCGGATGAAAAATGGCAAGGAGGATCATTCAGGTGTGACGTGTGTCATTTACACTGCCATTTTATTAGCCAGAACTCAAAGACATGGCCATATCAACTGCAAGGGAATTGGAGGATGACAGTCCAGTTATGAACCCAGGAGGAAAGAGAAATACTTTTAGTGAAGAGCTCCTCAGTTTCTGCTACAGGCTTCCCAACCCGACACTGCATCTGGCTCCTAATCAAGATGTGCACATTATTCTCTGTCAGAATCTGACATGCCTCCTCATGAACTGTAAACTAAAAGACAAACATCTGCACCTGCATATCCAATGAACAACGGTACATACAGTAGCAATTAAATACTTCTTAGAAATGGGAATAATGGGAGATACTAAGGAGACACTGGTCCATAGCAATCAAGGAAACTTTATTGTGGGCTTTGTGAAACCCACCCATACTGGGTAAGGGAAAGTTCCTTCATGAGGCCCTGATTCCATTTTCTGGGAGGAGCTCACTTGTGTTTATTTCTCCACAGCCCTGCTTCCACTTGCAGGAAGTTATTCCTTCTAAATTATTCTCTGTGATCCCATTTGTAGCTGGTGCTGTGCATATGCCCTCTTTTTGCGGCCTGCTTCTTGCTGGTGCAGGTTTGAAAATTGATGGGTGTTTAAAAACTGAAGAGTCAAAGTTTTGTTGTTGTAATAGTAGTCTTAGAAGCCTGAATTTCTGATTTGTTTGACAATACAACTCATCAAAAATGTAATAGGCTTTTGTCCTTTTGGTTTCCGGATCATTGTGTGTATTAGCATTCACGCTTGTAGTTTTTTCTTGAACATACTTCTCTAGTCTTATTTGTTTTTATCCTTACGTGTCTGTCCCTAGCATTCAAACCAATGGAAACTTCTTTGAGACTAACATAAATGAGTGGGGTAGATACACTTTTAAATCAACTTAATGGACCAAGTTACTCAATATATTTCTAAATTGTAACCCCTACTATGTGAAGATAGAATCAGTATGATTTTAACACTTTAAATCTCCAATTTTTTTGACTTTTGCTATTGCCTTTTATTACTGCTTATGAACTTAACAATTCTTGACTGACCTCAGCTCTCTATTTTTTTATACCTTGCTAAGTTTAGCTATTAAAAAATGTGCACTATTATAATTGCATTTTCCAACTTTTTCTTCTAGTTCTAAATGCTCAGTGTGTACTTGGTATCATTCATTTTGTTGCAGACAACAATTTTCCAAATATTTTGCCAGTGCATGATATTATTCTATACCTTTCCAACTCATAATATTAATTTCTTTCCAGCCTCATCCCCACATAATAAGCTGGTACCACATATTTTAGGTTTTTGTTTTGTAGCACCCCACTTCTGGTACCAATTTATGTGTTAGTCAAGGTAATACTGGCTGATGTGACAGATAAATCTAGAAATATTGTTGGTTTAACATAGTGGGTGTTTATTTATTTCACTCATAAAGTTCAATCAGGAGGAGTATGAAGTGCTTACTACACTTAATCATTCAAAGATACAGGCCGAGATAATAGATGCACAGGGAAAGAAAGAGAGGAAGATTTTGTAGGTGATTTTTATGGGCCAGGCCTAGAAGTGATATATTATCATGGCTAGAATAACTATAAGGTAGGCTGAGAAATGTTATCTAACTGTCCAGAAGGAAATGGAAATTGGCTTGTTGAACAGCTTACTGGTTCTGCCTCACCAATTTATTTCAATTTTTGTTGACCTCTCATTATACTTATTGTTATATCATATGAGGTTATTTTTCATCACATACTAGGTAATATATTTGGTGAATGCCACTTCAACTCTCATTCAAATGCGAAGTGTTTATATCAAACATAGGACACACTTGGTACTACATGGCACTTATTTCTGTATGGGTAGTTGAAAAAGGTCAAGCTTGTGAACCAGTAAAGGTCTGGGTTTTATATGCAGCTCCATCACATATTAGCTGTCTGATGTTGGATTATTGAACTTCCCAGAGCATTAGTTTTCTCATTTGTTAAATGAGTATAATAATAGTTTCCTTGAAAAGAAATTGTGATGATTAAAAGAGATAATGGCACAAGGCAAGGTATCTTTTTTTCTGGATGCATATTATATACTAATTTACTTGATTAACATTACCAGAAATAAAAGGCAGTTTGTGTACTAATTCTAGAGCAGAATATTAAATGCAAAATTTTCATTAGTAATAAGCCTCTGTGTCTTAATTATTACCAATCAAGAGTGATCCAAAGGACTCAGACAACCCAGAGTCTTGATCTTACTTAAGAATTTTATCTTTAAATTCAGTGATTCTATGATTCAAATTCACTTCCACACTACGTATTTTCTCTCTAAAGTCCAATTCTTAGATTCTAAAGCTTTTTATTTTATATCACAAAGAACTAGGCTATGCTTTAAGTAGCATAAGCAAAGACATGTTGACATGCAGATTATTTTTAAACGTCCACCTTGACATTGCTGCAGTGATAGCAGAACAGAAACTAAATTAAGAAGAGATAATCAGAAAAATACA
>RJWJ010036328.1:0-16143 GCA_004363605.1 Indri indri | reverse complement strand
AAAAAAAAAAAAAAAAAAAAAAAGCTAGGTGTGTACAAAGACAAGAATTGACTGAAATTCAAAATTGAGAGAATGTGTATAGGAGAACAGACTTACAGGAAGCCTAGAAATTGGAGTTATCGGACATGGGCTTTAAAAGAACTGATTAATATGTTCAAGAATCTGAGCAACAACACAGAGAGTTTCTGGGGAGAAAATAATCAAATGGAAATGTTAGAACTGAGAAATCAATAACTAAGGCTTAAACAGAGGGCTTTAACAGCACGTTAGACGCAGTGGAAGAGCAGATTAGCGAACTGGAAGAAAGATCAGTCAAAAATTTTCAGTTCGAAGGACAGTAAAGAAATGATAGCAAATGCAGAAAAGAGCAAAAGAGAAATATAGGATGTGGTGAAACGGTCTAATGCTGCGGTCCCCAGCCCTAGGGCCGTGACCGAGACCAGTCTGTGGCCTGTTAGGACCCGGGCTGCACAGCTGGAGGTGAGCAAAGCTTCACCTGTGTTTACAGCCGCTCCCCATCAGTCTCCATCCTTCCTCCCACCCAACCCTGGTCCGTGGAAAAACTGTCTTCCATGAAACTGGTTCCCGGTGCCAAAAACGTTGGGGACCGCAGGTCTAACGTGTAATTGAAGTCTCAGAAAGGGGGGTGGGTAGAAGCCTATTTGAAAAAATAATGGCCAAGGATTTTCCAAAACTGACCAAAACATCAGGCCACAGATTGAATAAGAACTATGAACCCTAAGTAGAATACAGTAAAAGGAAAACACCCAGGCATGTCGTAGCAAAACTACTGAAAATCAGGGAAAAAGAGGGATCTTCAAAGGTTCAGAGGAAAAAAGGACACATTTCCTTCTACGAGCAACAGCGAGCATGACTCCGACTCCCAAAGAACACTGGAAACCTGAAGTCAGTGGAATGAAATAAAGGGAATTCTTAAGGCAGAAGGGTATTGGTCCCAGATGGAAGCATATCTATGTATATGCATATATGGGTAAAAATCTGAATAATCATGTCTTCTGGGGTTAAAAAATATAGGATTTAAATATACACCAAAAAAGCACAAAAGACAGTGGGATAAGGGTAAATGAAATTAGTGTTCTAAATGTCTTTCATTGTCCAGGAAGTAATACAAAATACTAATTTATTTTAAGCTGTAACAAATCAAGAATGCACTCAATTCAGTGTATGCATTATAAAATCAATAAAATAATGTATAGCTAACAAGCAAAGAGTGGAGAAAAATGAAATAGTAAAAATACTTGATTCATCCAAAAGAAGACGGAAAAAGAACATCAAACATGCAGGACAAATACAAATGAAATAATAAGATCGTAGATTTAAATTCAAACATACCAGTGATTACATAAAATGTAAACAGACTAAATTATAGGATGAAGATTGTTAGACTGGATAAAAACAAAACCGTATGCTTCCTAGAGACATGTTTTATATGTAAGGACTCAAAAAGATTAAAAGTAGAAGGAAAGAAGATACTTTTAAATTATTTATTATGCAAATGTTAATCGAAGAGAGATAGTATAGCTGTACTAATAGTAACAATGTGAAATTAAAGGCAGGAATCATGACTAGCGATAAAGATAATCATTTCATGACAAAGGGTCAACATACCAGGGTTCTGTAAGAAATTCAAATTTATAGGCACCTAGTAATAGAGCTTCACAATATATAAAGCAAAAATTGTTAGGGAGAAATAAACACATTTACAACCATGGTGTGAGATTTTCATCCAGGTTAATGGAGAGAATTTTCTCAACTTTAAGGTTTTTCTCTCACTTTTTAAAATTGAATCTCTGGGGCCTGATACATGTTATCTGACCGTAAGCTCTAGCAGACATGTGAGTGGGAAGTGGCGCAGCGTGGCCGGGTTTCTCTGAGAGCTGGCTTTGCTCGTGGTCTTACGAGCTCATGGGTAGTTCTTCATTACAGGTAAATAGACAGGTGCCCACTAAAAGGAGACTAATAGGTTACCCCGATTTGTGTGATAGATCAAGAACATTGCTGTATTCGAGCGTTATGCAGTGAGCACCCTCTTCCTGATGTCTAACTGCATGAACAAATTTCAGGGCCTGGTGAGCACTTTAAAGAATGCCAGACCTCCATCGTGGTGACCTTCCGGGGCCACGTCCTCCTCACTGCCTGATGCTTTGTATCAGAGCCAGCAACTTGCGGCTCACACACACACAAAGCAGACGTGGGCTGGTGGCTGTCGGCCATGAGGTGCACAAAGCAGAGACAGAGTACCGGAATCGGGACCCGTAGTGAGTGTCGAAGGTGTCCCTAGTCTCACGAGTGTCCCAGACTCCAGATATTCCCTCCTGTCTCCTCCAGGCAGCCTTCTGGTCCAGGCAGCGATGACAGGGACCATCAAGGTGCTTGTCTTTTTCTGTGTGTGGGAGGGAGGGGGCTGATTTCGGTGGCTTATTTAGTACTGAGAGCAAACCTGCCTGAAGCATCTGGATCCTTCTAAATTTATTTATTTATTTTTAAAAAGTTGCTTCCTATTTATTATTTTTATACATGTGATGTATGTTCAATGTAAAATAATCAGAAAAAAGAGAGAAGCAAGAAGAAAGATAATCACTCGTAACCCTACCTCTGGAGACGACAATGAACTGTTATCGTATTTCTTTCCAGTCTTAGTTCCCAAAACACGGTTCAACCATACGTATTATTTGATGACCGACTTTTCAATTATACCAAGAACATCTTTTAAAATCAATAAACATATAAATTTATACTTTTTAATTTTTAGTTCCCTTTTTTTCTGATTCTATAACAATATGGAAAATAAAAGAGTAGAATTCAGAAAATTAACATCTCTGGAGATAACTACTTCCATTTCTGGTGAAAATATTTCAGTCCTTTTTCCACGTATGTATATACTTTTTACTTTTTTTCTTCCCCATCACAAAATTAGGCGAATATCACGCGTGGCAGCATTATTTTTAATGGCTGGATGGTGTTCTACCGTATCAAGTTACCATCTTTTACTTATGCAGTTCCTTAACTCTGGTCATTTGCTATTTCCAATTTTTTTTTTTTTTGTCCTTGGAAATGATGCTGCATCTATCAATTGTGTTATCTATATCTTGTGGTGCTTATCCAGCTTTTTTTTTTTCTAGAAAAAACTGTAGATACAGTAGGATTTCTTGGTCAAAAGGTAAACCCATGTTTATGGCTTTCAATTCATAGTGCCACGTTGCCTTCTAGAAAAGCCAGGCCAACTGACACTCCATCAGCACAGGGTCTCTTCACTTCCCCTCTTACCAGCAAGGGACATGATACTCCTTACAGATCTTTGCAAAGTCAGTAAGTGGAAAATGGTATCTCGATCTTTAAATCTGCCTTACTTTAATCTCTAGTGAGACTGAATCGTTTTCACACATTCATTGTTCATTTGTATTTCTTCTTTTGTTAATTTCCTGGTCATTCTAGATATTAACTCTGTGGAATCAAAACAGGGACATGTCTGATTTCTTTAGCTGAAGGCTCAAAGTGCTGGGTTGAGTTGTGTCTAAAAGCTCTATTTTGTTTTTGTATTCAGATCCAAAAGGGTTAGTTTTAAATTGTTTGAAATTGTATCTTGTCTTAGAATGTCTGAACTGAAACAGCTCATAGGGGTTATTCACTCCATCTCCCCATTTCACAGATGGGAAAACTGAGACCCAGAGAGGTGAGGGGCACATCCAAAGTCACAGGGCATCGCTCTCTGTTTCTGTCTGCCTCTTTCTTTCTCAACCATTTATGATGAAAACGTGACGCTTGCAATGGTTCATTCTGTCTGGAAACATCTTTCGTTCCCTACTTGTCTCTTGGGCTAAAGTTGGAAAGGTTGGCGATGAGGCCGAGATTCCCGAATGGTCAGTGTCACCAGTAGAACGGGTGAGGGGAAAGCCCAGCCTGAATGTCAACGTCCTTGAAAAGGAAATGCAGGGTCCTGACTCTGAGACTCCACCGTGATTGAACATAGGCGCGGGAGGTGTTGTCAAGTTTCAGCACATGCAGGATTTGCTTTCGTGAACAGATTAAAATCATTAATGCATAATTTACAATTTGATAAAACAGGTACTATAACATATTTAAAAAATCATTTCTTAATAAACCTTTTTATATTGCAATTTTGTCTATTCTATTAATTCTCAGAAAAACCCTTCATAATCTGTGTCAGAGGATAGCTTTGCTGCAGTAACAAATAACCCCCCAAATCTCAGGGTTTTTTTTTTTTTTAAACAATGAAAGTGCAGTTCTTACTCACCTAAATGCCCAGTGGGGAGTGGCCGGTGGCTCTGCTCATCACAGGTGCTCATGGCCCTGGGCTGATTCAGGAGTCATCTCAGCAGGGAAGGGACGTAGAAATCACCCACCAACTTTGCACAGGGCAGGGCGTGGCCAATCATGGCCTTTCAGCCAAATCTGGCCTGTTACCTGTTTCTGTACATTCTGCAAGGCAGGATTTTTTTTTTTTTTTTACATTTAGAAATGGTTAAAAAAGATTCAAAGAATAATAATATTTTGTGACACAAAAGTTACATGAGATTCAAATTTCAGCGTTTGTAAATACAATTTTATTGGAACCCAGCCACGCCCACTTGATACATGCTACCTACGGCTGCTTTGGTGCTAGACGGCAGAGTTGAACGCTCATGACAGTGACCACGTGGCCCACAAAGCCCAAATGTATGTCCGACCTATTCTAGAAAAAGTTTGCTCACATTTTATTGGCTCAAACAAGTCGCGTGGCCTTGCCTAATTCCAAAAGGGGTCGGGGGAGAACTGGCCGTGTTTGGTGACCAGCACTGATGAACGCCCATAGGCAGAGAGCGAGTAAGTTCCCACCTTGTATCTGGCTGAGATCGCACCGATTCTTAATTGAATCTAAACTAAAGATAATTTACTATAAATGTCTGTTAAAAGCCTGAATTGCTTGTGTTCACGCGGACCTGGCCCTCCATCAGAGTGACTGCCATCGATCTGTGATTACTCTCATAACTGCAATTTACGGCTGGATAACGACAGCTGGAGAAATTTGTAAGCAACCCAATGAGCAGTTTTAAGAAAAAAATCAATTCTGGTTCTCCAGAGTACAAGGGGACATTTAATACTGTAAGTTGTCTGAGCCCAATTAGAAAGAGAAAAAGAAAAGCATTTATTTTCTTTAGCGTCCTTTAGAGCTGTGGTCCTCAGTCTTTGGGCTGGGACTGCTACCAGACCGCAGCCTGTTGGGAATCGGGCCGCAGAGCTCTGCCTCCGCCACACCTCCCAACCCCACTCCCCACCGCCCCTGTCCTGGAAAAATTGTCTTTCATGAAACTTAGGAACCGGCCGCACAGCGGGAGGTAAGCGGGAGAAGCTTCATGTGTGTTTACCGCCGTTCCCCATCGCTGGCATCATGCCTACCCCCCACCCCTGTCCATGGAGAAATTGTCTTCCAGGAAACCAGTTCCTTGTGCCAAAAGTCTGGGGACTTGGGGACCGCTGCTCCAGAGTACTTTATTATTTTTTATTTTTTTGAGACAGAGTCTCTTTCTGTTGCCCAGGCTACAGTGCTGTGGTGTCAGCCTAGCTCACAGCAACCTCAAACTCCTGGGCTCAAGCAATCCTACTGTCTCAGCCTCCCCAGTAGCTGGGACTACAGGCATGCGCCACCATGCCCGGCTAATTTTTCTATTTTCAGTACAGACGGGGCCTCACTCTTGCTCAGGCTGGTCTCGAACTCCTGAGCTCAAATGATCCTGCCTTGGCCTCCCAGAGTGCTAGGATTACAGGCGTGAGCCACCGCTCCCAGCCTCCAGAGTACTTTAAATCAACACATAAATCCGTTAAATTATAGGAATTATAACTCTAAAATCTTTTGGATAATTTAATACTTTGATTTATGAACTTTGTGAAATACAACAGACACTAGTAAAGTAACCGCTGCTTTAGAGTGATCGTTTTTGACTCTCATCTGGGAGGAACGTTTCCCAAACAGCACGGGAGGCGAAATGCCCAGGCTGCGCAGCTTCCTGAGTCAGTGTGGTCCCTCTGCCGGCTTCAGACAAGCCCCTATTAAGTTTGCAAGTGCCACGTGAGCCACTGAGTCAGTAAGAAATGTGAGTAATTTCAAAACGTGACCGCAGTGCCACTGCAGGTAGAGCCCTCTCGCGAGACAGAGGCCCGTGCTCAGCTTTCCTCCTGGGGCTGCGCGGTCACGGCGCTGGTGTATTTACCCACCAACGACCAGCTCGGCCCCGCCCTGCCCGCGCCATCTCTGCCCCGTGGACACACAGGCCCCGGAGAGGGAGCCCGGGAGTCCTGCCCGGAGGTTCCTGTTCTTGCCGAGATGTTTCCTTCCTATCTCTTACGAAGCACAATTCCTTTCTTGCGCCGGCAGAATAATAAACTTCTCTTTCCTCCCCCTCAAAACAGAAAAATCTCCAAACAGCTGCGGTGCTTTTGCAAACCACACTCGTCGGCAATGAGTCGTCCCCAGAGGGCTTGTCTTCACGAAGGCTTTCCCACCTCCTTATGGTTCCAGCAACTGGGTAATCAGAGCATATAAGAGCCCTTGTTCCCTGCCATAAAGTAAGTTTATAGAGATATAATTAGCAACAGTATTATCTTCATTTGGACTTCCCATGCTAAATGTCCTATAAGAGTTGTTTACGAGGGGATATGAATGGTAATGGTATTAATAACGTGATTAGCCAGAAGTATCAGTATTCCCACCACTTACTGCCTCCTAATGAGGTTGCAAGTGGAGTTCTGGGTGGGGCGAGCTGGTGGATTTACAGAAAGTTGTAAGGAGGCACTGGAGAGGCCCTTGTTCCTCTGCGAGTTAGCAGCTTGGGGAGATCCGTGTACACAGACCCGGCAGCCCGATGCACCATGTTCTCTAGATGCCGGCCCACGGCCCATCCAGACAGCCCCTCCACGGGGCCCAGCTCTCTCACTCCCTCCTCCCGAAGCACTTGGTGGGGGCTTAAATTATCCCACCCTGTGTTGGGGATGGCCTTGGCACGTGGGCTGTGTCGTGCGCTGTGTTGTCTTCCTGATGAGAGTGTGGGGTCTCTGAGACGGAAACCACGGTCTCATTTCAGGATCTCGTACAGCACCAGGGCAGGAGGAGGCTTGCGTGCCCCACCCTCTGGGGGTCCCAGCCCTTGTCTTTCGGCTTTCGGCTTTCGGCAGGTCCCTCCCAGGTGGCTCTGGAATTATAGCGGGGCCAGCCAGGAGGCAGCAGGTGCTATCTAGCACGGCTGGCCTTACAGATGGGGAGGCTGAGGCACGGAGGGGGATCGGTTTTGCCAGGGTCCCACGTGGTGAGTGGCAGAGCAGAGAGCGGAGCTCGTCTCTCAGTTCCTGGGTCTGGCTTTGAAATGACGGTTGGGAGGGGAGACGAAGCTCCACACTGGGCAGAGGGTAGTTCAGGCCGCGTCCCGGAGTCCCGGGTGTTCGCCTATCCGAGGAACACGCCTCTCTCTAGACGCGGCAGAGCGATGCGGAGGAGAGAAGCCACTGTCAGGGGCCAGTTCTGTCCCTGTGAAGTGTGGCCATGCCCAAACCTCAGTTTCCCATCTGGGAAGTGGGGGTGATTTTCTGTGGGCTTGCGAGAGCCTCGCAGGAGGCTTGCTGAGAGCGTGCTTGTGCGTCTGCGCGCCCTGCCTGGCTCCGGAAGGCCGGGCGGGGCTGGAGGGAGGGCAAGTGGGGCGAGCCGGGGCCTCTCCCCGGGTCCTGACCCCTCAGAGGGCAACGGTGGCCTCTCACTTCCCCCATGTGGTGCTGCTTCCGGCCGGGTCCCTGCAGGGCTTCTGGGAGCTGCTCCCAGCCGCTTTGTACAGCGCCCTGGGTGCAGAGTGCCAAGGGGCCGGCTCATCTGACACTGATGTGTCCTGCGAGTTATGACTGAGAAGCTGCTAAGTCTGGGACTAGCTCATCCCCGTGGCAGCTCCCGATCCCCCACCCATGGGCACGCAAGCTTGGGCACAAAACGAAAACCCTCGGCTGCTGGGTTAAGGCTATGGCATCTCATTAGCCCATCTGCCCACACACGCGGGCACATGCTTGTTGATCTTGTCACTGGAGCCTGCGTGTCAGGGAAGGGTCCTTAGAGCGTCTCTGAGGGCAGAGCTGGGCTGACCCCTCGTCCTCATCCAGGCCGACCTTGGCTGTCACCGGTGGGGACTGTGCCTGTGTGGGGGAAGGGTCTTTCTTATTCAAGGCCTCCCAGGGAGTCTTGAACCAGGGCTGATCCCCGATCCCCAGACCCAGAGGGTCTTCTCATCACAGGTGAGCATCTGCCCAGGGCAGAGGGCCCCTGGCTGTGTGGGCAGAGGAGGGTGACTGGCCACCCTGGAGCAGAGCCCAGGACAGGGCCCCCTGGGAAGGCATCTTCCCTGGGCCCGGCAGCGAAGCTCTAGAAATGGTGTATTTGAGGAGCCAAGACTTCGTACAAGGAATCGGCACGAGGTTCTTGTATTGCTCCCCAGGAGGAGGCCTTGGGAGCCAGCAGTTTTGGCTGTTCTGTAACACTATGGGGTCCCAGGGGCCACAGGACCGCTGACCCTGTCTTCTCTCCCTTTGACAACACCAGGAAAGTGTCCACCAGCTTGTGAACTCCTGAGTGCTGGCGACGGGGTCCGAGTCCTCTCTCCACGCACCTTGGCAGACGCAGGTGGCGCTCAATACGTGCTCGCAGTGAGTGCTGAATACGTGGATGAGTGAGGCGGGCAGGTGGGAGGAGGAGTTGCTTGGTTTGGGTTTTGGTACCAGATGTAGCCAAGAAGTGTCTGAGCCTTTCCTTGGAGGAAAGTGAGGAATCCCTGCGTGTGTCACCTGCAGGGACAGTGACTCCCAGAGGGCCCAGCGAGTGGTTTGTGGGAGCAGCATGGGGCCCTGGGAAGCTCCACTGCCAGCTTCCGCTCCCCACTCTCACACCCAGCCCGTGCACCGTCGCACCTGGCGCCTCTCAGCCCCACTCAGATCCCATTATGCCAACGCAAATTGAGTTACAGCGTGAAAAGCTCTTTGTTTAGTGAACCGAGCACTTTGTATTAGCGACTACATCTGTCTTGTTATTTCGCATCATCTTTGCGAGAAGCCGGCGAGCGTATCCTTGAGGAGAGAGCTGTAAAGACTAAGTGATTTATGAAATCTATTTTGTTCTTTTGGTTACTCTTAAATGGGATAAATGGTGGTGTTAGGGCTCCGGTACACACGGGGGAGGGGACGACAGCCCAGGGTGCCCCTTGGCTCTGGAGGACCGCAGTGCCCCTGGGCCCAGGACACAGTTGGCGGAGGGTGTGGCTGCGCCTTCCCCGTCATCCAGTGAGGCGCGGTCTGTTACAGTTGACAGGCAGGGCACAGGCTCTTACAGGAGGGATGCGGGGATGCGAGATCAAGATCGCCAATTCTTTGCATTTGTTCAGCTTAAAAATAGCCACTTTTCCCAAGTAATATGGTGTATATTATGGAAAATTTGAAAAATAGAGACAAAGCACAGTTAAAAGCAAATCCCAGCACTGAGGAGGAAACCCTGTTAACACTTTGGTGTGCAAACTTCTAGAATCTTTTAGGTATGTGTGTGCATCTATACTTACACATACGCACCTACCATTTTTACAAGAAAGGGATCGAGAGTGTGTTTGCGTTTTGCCCTCGTGGCCCTGCTGTCTCTGTTTCCCAGGAAGCCGACCGCCCCAGCTGCCCCCACAAAGCCTTCCTGCTCCCGGGCCCCTGCCCTCCCCCCGCTCACGCATAGCAGGGCCACTGGACTCCGACCACGTGTCACCAACACCCTCGGCTCTGTGTGCACTGCGGCGGGGTCTCCATGCTGCTGCAGGGGACAGGGCTCAGGGTGGCCTGCCCTCGGCTTCCCTCGACGGCTCTGTCACCTGGGAAATAGCGCGCCGTTCTGCGTCTCTGGGCAGCTCTTCCCTGCCTGGGACGCGGGGACGGCTGCGGCTCTGCCGTGTGTCCGACCTCTCAGGTTCTGAGGCAAATCCTGGTCTGTGTGTCATGCAGGGCCACCAGCTGTGCCTGTGCTTTCTGCTCCATCCTTCACCACCCCTGGGCATTGGAGATGACCTTCTCCTGCTTGAGGATGGCTCCAGGGAGGTGTGTGACCAGCCTTGGATGCAATGCACGGGATTTGGGGTGAGACGGTGCAGAAGAAACCCACGGCTTTGCAGGCCTTTTCAGCTTAGGGGGAAGAAGAGTCTCTACAAACTTCCATGTCTTCTCTCTGGCCTTGAGAAGCTCGACTGCTCTTCCCTTAGTCGCTCGGTGATGTTGAAGGATCTATGTCGGTGCTGGTATAAAAGAGTGTTTGCTCGATGTTCACTGTCCATTCTCCCAGAGAAATCAATCCCCCCTGTCAGAAACACGCGGTCCTGAGACGGTATCTGCGTCGATACCGGCTGAGCCCAGGGCAGCGCGAGGGCAGGCGGGGCATCGCGGGCGGGCGCAACGTCCTCATTCGATACTCTCTGACTTCTGAGCTCGCCCTGACTTTGCTCAGTCAATTACTGCTGCCGTCAGGAAGGCCTGTCCTTGAACACGGTTGAGCGACTCATTACCTGGTGAAGGTGGCCGGGTGTGTCTGCGCTGGGGGCCCGTTAGTGGCTTAGTAATTAAAAGCAAACAAAGCCTGGACAGAGACCCTTCGGTGCTGCTGGGGGCGCCGAGGCAGAAACAGGCGGGAAGGCAGGCAGGTTCCAGAGCTGGGGAAGATGCGGTGTCACAGGGGGTGACAGAGGGCCGATTCCCCGGAGCTGGGGAGCAAAAGGCTCCTCTGCAGGCCGTGTGGCGGACCCACAGAGCTCCCGCTCCCATCTGGGCCTGCGGCGGGGCTGTCGCTGGGTGTGTAGCTGGGCCGTCTGCAGAGAGAGAGGAGGAGGGTGAGGCCTGTTCTCGGGTCACCGCCCCGCTGGGCCCCTTTATTGGAGTCAAACGGGGTGTTGGCGACACCCTAAGAGCAAACTGACTTTTAGTTGCTGAGTCAGTGGGCAGAGGTGGAAGTCAAACCCAGCGCCCCCCGACCCTAAAGCCAGGCTCCTTCCCCATGGGGTGGGGTGTACAATGGGCTGAACAAGTGGCTCCCCCCATTCAGATGTATCTACGACCCTGGAACCTGTGTGTGTCACTTTATTTGGAAACAGAGTCTTTGCAGATGTAAATAAATTAAGGATCTCGAGATGGGGTGATCGTCCCGGATCTTCCAGGGGGACCCCGCATCCAATGGCAAGCATCCTTAGAAGAGAAAGGTTGGGGGATTTGAGACGGACAGCGAGGAGAGGACACAAGGACGAGGAGGCAATGTGACCGCGGAGGCGGAGACTGGAGCGATGTGGCCACAAGTCAGGAAACACTGACAGCCACCGAAGCTGGAAGAGGCCAGGACAGATTCTCCCTTAGAGCCCGTGGCCGGGGCATGGCTGCAGGATCTCGGGCTTCTGGGCTTAGGAGCCACAAGAGAACAATTCTGTTGTTAGAAGCTACCTGGCGTGTACTGACCTGTCACGGCAGCCCTGGGAAACTGACGTGGTGGCTCAGCACAAGCAGAAGCTGGGGATTCCAGCCCATCGCAATCGCAGTGGCACTTTTTGGCTATCGGAGGCAGCCCTGTCAGGGTGTGGCCTGAGTGTGGAGCACCAAATCCACGTCTCCAGGCCTCCCGTGACATCGTGATGCCCTAGTCCCATGTTCCTCTCATGTACGCCGGTGTCCCAGCCGTGGAACGTGGTGGATGCCGACCTGTGCCGCGTGTTTTCGTGAACGGATCCTGCTCAGCTTGGAGGCTGCCTGCGTCTCACTTGGAGGCAGTGGCTGGAAGCTGGTGCTGTTTGGGGCCTTTTGCCTGGCAGCGCCCCCACCCTTGCGGTCTCACCGGCTGGTGACCTCACAGGAAAGTTATAAATAGCAGCCAGGGACGGGTTCTGAGTGCCTCGAAGTGGACGCACCATCACTCGATGACAGCTGAGCGCAGGGGAGACAGCTCGATGCCGGGGCTGCCGCCTGTCCTCCACGCTGACGGTGATCGGACCAGGCAGATGTCACCGACAGCTGGGGCTAATGGGCTGTCGGGTGGGGCCGGACCAGCCTGGGACACCCCAGGCTCCCTGGCACGGGTCCAGTGTGGACCGGGGCACTCGAGCACGGGGCCGGCAGGCGGGGGCGTTGGCATCTGCCGCAGCGGCCGTCAGGCCTCGGAGTGGGGGTCTGCGGCCCCACCCACCTGGGTAGTTGCATTTTTCATTTGTGGAAAAGGGTGATTTGAATTATTGATGAGAGATTAAAACTAAGCTAATTCAGTTCAATTTCTCCAACAGACGAAGCTGTCATTAACCTAGAAGCAAAGGCCCGTGCGGAGGCGAGTGGCTGTGGGGCAGGGGGGTTGCAGAGGAGCCGGCCTGTGCTCGGGGCGGGGACATCACGCAAGGCCATCTCGAGAAGCACTTTGAAATGAATTCAGGATTCAAGACCAGCGCAGTCTGGTGCCACCCGAAAGACCTTCGTCGCTGCCTTGGGACTTTCTGAGCCAAGGATTGGCTGGGCTTGTTTCTCGACTACGTGGGCCTTGAAAAGGAACGAGCTGCTGGCTTCTGGGGTGCGTGTCCTCCAGAGTGGCCTCGGAGCGGGGGTGGGAGACCTGAGGCCTGGCTCTGACTCCCGAGTCCCTGTGTGAGCTGGGCGAGGCACCAAGTCCCCGGGTGACCTCAGTGTCTCTGCAAAGTGAGGAAGTGGGACAGCCCCCAGGCCCCTCCCTCCCTGCCACCCCAGACTCCTGTCCTGTGGTGTAATGAGTGATTCCAGGCACGGCAGGAAAGGGCTGGCCGGGACCTGGGCTTGCCCGCTGTTTCCACGCCAGCCACCCCATGAAGGGGAGTGAGCGTGTTCCCGACCTGCCTGTCTGTGTAGCTGGGTCTTGGTCGGGGTCCTGGACTGAGCCACCATTCGGCAACCCTCACAGGTCAAAGCACTCCACGATCTGCAAGGCATGCGATGGTTTTCCCGGCACGTGCCTGACTCCACCTCCGCCCTGCTCCAGGTCCGCCTGTGTGTCTTGGGCAGGAAATCGATGCTCAGTGGCTCTGACGGTGCGTGTCCTGTGAGCAGCTGGCACACAGGTGGGCCCTTCCCGTGTGTCTTAGGAAGGAGCAGGCCTTCTTCGCCTGGAGTCTTTGCACTTCCCTGATGGAGCTGAGCAGTGCATCACCTCTTGTTTAACGGCTGTAAAATACAGTCAGGCCTTGTGATATTGTGAAATATATTTTTGGTCTTCATCTTCCTGTCCTGGCCCAGAGCTCCTAAAACCCTCGGAATGTCCAGAACGGCAAGTGTGTCTTTGGAGTGTGAATGCTAATGAGATGACCGGTGGATGGGGTCCCCACACCGCTTCCAGGCAGGGGCTGGTCACAGGAAAGGCCAAGTCATGAGCAGAGGGTTGAGACTCCAGCCAACCTCGGGGAGGGGAGAGGGGCTGAGGGTTGAGCTGATCCCCGGTGGCCAAAGATGCAGTCAATCGTGCCTATGTCATCAAGCTTCCATAAAAACCTTAGAGGACTGGGTTCTGGGAGCTTCCAGAGAGCTGAACTCTGGAGATGCCCGGAGGGTGTCGTCCAGAGAGGGCGTGGAAGCTCTTTGCGCCTTCCCACGTGCCTTGCCCCGTGCTTCTCTTCCATCTGGCTTAAACAGTAAGCGTAAGTGAAGGGCCTCCCTGTGTTCTGTGAGCCGCGGGAACAAACTGATGGAACCTGAGGAGGGGGTCGTGGGAACCTGATTTGTAGCTGGTCACCGGGAGTGGAGGTGACAACCCACTGCCTGTGATGGGTCCCTGAAGTGGGGCCAGTCGTGGGGGACGGAGCCCTTAACCTGGGGGGGCTGGTGCTAACTCCGGGTAGATGGTGTCTGTTGGAACTGAGCTGAGCGAGAGGACACCCTGCTGGTGTCCGCTGCAGAACCACCTGCAGAGTTGCGTGGTGCGGGACCCCTCATGTCTGCGTCAGAAGTGTCGTACGGTGGCGTGGGAGTGGAGGGGACACTCCTTGGTGTCTTTCCTGTGTCTTTAGGGGTATTCACCTCAGAACACTAGAAGTGGCTTCCAAACTTCTACCTAGCAGCAAAACTCTTCAAAAATTAAACCTCACGAGGAAATTCAATACGTAAGACAAACAAAAGGGAGGCGCCTCCCCGCTTCCTCTGGCCCTTTCTCCCCAGGGGCAGGCTGGCCCCTCAGGGGCTGTGAGGACATCCCCTGTCCCCGTTCCAGGGTACGCCAACCTCGGTCAGAAAGCCACCCAGTGATAGAATCGAGCTCCTGGTGTCACAACAGAGGGACCTGAGATGACAGAGGGGGTGGACCTGCTGTTTGTCCCGGCAGGCTCCGGGCCAGGCAGGACACCCCGGTTTCCGGCCTAGTGGTGGGGAGGGGAGGGTGGGGAGGGCTGCTGTGTCTGCAAAACTGCACTCACCGCCTCTCCGGGTGCTGCTCTCAGCCCCGCTGGGGGGTGAGTCTCTGATTCCCAAGGATCTGGCCTCCAGTGAGCTCCCCCCTCTGTGTGACAGTCCCCTGCGACTTGCTGCCATGCTAAGGCCTGACTCCTCCTCCTGTCCGAGCTTGGCCCGAAGCAGCCCCTGGACAGGAGGAGCGTGGAGGGGCTGACGGCCCCCGGAATGTCCACGTCCTTGGCTCTCTGGCTTCGTGGGGGCTGTGTGGTTTCATACGGCTCCGCTCCCAGCCTCCTTACATTTCTGCAGCGTTAAAGCCGTCTCCCCTCTCCGTAATGAAGAAATAAACAACGCTGCTGTGTGTGAGCCTGGTTTTAATTGGATTTTAGGGTGGTTTGAATGAACGAATGAATGAAGTTCATGGGCCCAGAGAACATGCTCTCCTAGTAATAAGTTGAAACTATTACATTAATTTCCTGAGGACCTCTTCCTTCCTTGTGTAGATCATCTGTAGACACTGGTCAATGCTGCATGTAAATTGAGGTCTCGAAAGGCCAACTTGACAATTAATCAGAAGCATCTCCAAGCCCCTCCAGATGGAAACAGTTCCTCAGTTGTGAGAGGAAATCTACCTTCGGAGACCTCTTATTATCGAAGATGCGCACTGTGTCCACGTCAAGGGAATCTGCGGTGAACTCTGTTTATGAGGGTCCAGAGGGGTGAGGGGTGTCTGCACATCAAAGACGTAATTCTCAGCATTTTGTCATATCAGCTTTTCTCTTTCTTCTTGCAGTGCAAAGTCTTAGAGGAAAAGTCATCTCTGTCACTCGAGGAGTGCAGCAGGTTTGATTTAGAAATGTGCGTGGGTGTGACCTCCACGGTCACTGGCCTTCACTCTTCCCTTCTCACCATATCCCCTGTAGGCTCCTGTAAGACACTTGGCATTGACAGCTGGTCTGTTGGGGTCCTTCTCCCTGCACCACCATGGATTTCTAAATGGTCTCCTTGCCTCTAGTATCCCAGGCCGCATTCGTGCTGAGCATGTCACCTGGATCTGTAGTTACCCTGCTCAAGAATCCTCAGTGACTCCCTACTGCCCACAGGTTGAAGTAGGGGCTCCTCCGTCTGGCGACCAGGCCCTGTTCGATCCGCCCTGCAATTTGCCCGCAGCACCCACCCCCCTTCCCCATGTGCGCTCACTCTCCAGCTGGGCTGGGCTCTTCCTAGTGCCCTCCCCCCGCACACGCACACACAGCTCATTCCTGCCTGCAAACTCTTGCTGCCACTGTTTCTAGGGAGGCGCACATTATCTATCGTCCCAACCGGGAATGTTTTGATAATGAAAAAGGACCCTATTAATAATAGTGGAATAATGGGCATAAATAGGATGCTTCCAGGAAACCAGGACGTGTGGTTACTCCCTTGGGAGTCTCCAATGTCCATGATACCACTCTGGGGGCCCTTGTGTAGCCATAGTTTAGCTCCTACTTATAAGTGAGAACATGTGGCATTTATTTTTCTGTTCCTGAGTTACTTCACTTAGGATAACAGCCTCCAGCTCTGTCCAAAATGATGCAAAAGACATTATTTCATTCTTTCTTAGCCCTAAACAGTATTCCATGGTGTGTGTATATATATACACCAGACTTTCTTTATCCACTTATCAGTTGATGGGCACTTAGGTTGATTCCATAT
>RJWJ010036327.1:0-16125 GCA_004363605.1 Indri indri | reverse complement strand
TTTGATGGTGAGTACATGTGGTGCTTGTTTTTCCATTCTTGGGATACTTCGCTTAGTAGAATGCGTTCCAACCCTATCCAGGAGTATACAAGAGGTGCTATATCACCATTGTTTCTTAAAGCTGAATAGTACTCCATGGTATACATATACCACATTTTACTAATCCACTCATGTATTGATGAACACTTGGGCTGTTTCCCAAATTATTATTTTAAAAATCCATATACATGTCAAATTTTATAATTCAGGCTATTTTATCAAGATTTATTTATTTATTTAATTTTTTCTTTAAACACAGGGTCTCACTCTGTCACCCAGGCTGGAGCTCAGTGGTATGATCATAGCTCACTGCAACCCCAAAGTGCCTAGCCTCAAGTAATCCTCCCGCCTGAGCCTCCCAAGTAGCTGAGACTACAGGTGTGCGCCACCATGACCAGCTAATTTTTTAATTTTTTGTAGAGATAGATCTTACCACGTTACCTAGGTTGGTCTTGAACTCCTGGCCTCAAGTGATCCTTCTACCTTAGCGTCCCAAAGTGCTGGGATTACAGGCATGAGCAACCCTTCTCAGCCTAAGATTTATTGTTTAACTCATTTGTGAGCAATTTGATTTTTTGATGTGAGTGTCAAAATTTGCATTTCTATTAATACTCTATTTGCTATTAAGCCCTAATTGATTGTAATGTAATTCTCTTTCAATACAATCCTAGTTTTGATTTGCTAATATTCTGTTTGGCTTATTTCATTTTTTTAAATAAATGCAACTTGGTTCTAGGTTTCTTTCTCCCTGTGCATGTGTACTAACCTCATCTGGCTTGTGCAAAATTAAGGTATCTGTAAGTCATTTTCTATGGTCCGGAATAGTAGATAAAATACAGGTTATTTTTTCCTTTATGGAAGTTTGGTAGACCTCATTCACAAAATTAATTTGACTTAGTATCTTTTTTAAGGTGATATTTTTGAATGCCTTTTCATTTTTTTCCATAGTTATTTGTCTCATTAGTTTTTTTAGTTTTCTACTTTATCAAGAATTAATTTAATTAATATTTTTTAGGCATGAAGTTGTACATATTATTCTCTAATAGTTCTAAATTTCCATATTTGTATTTATGCCTCTATATGTACTTATTCTCATATCTAATATTGTTTATTGTGCATTCTTTCCTTTTTACTTGATCAAACTTACTGGTGATTTTTATATTTGATTGATTTCATTGATATTTTAAGTGACCTAGATTTTTTAACAGATCAAATTTATTGATTTGATGTTTTCTATTTTATTGTTATTCATGTAAATGTTATTTGTTAATTGCTTTTCTTTAGATTCTTTGTGTTTATTTTATAATTTTAATTTCTTTAGTTGAAAAAATAAAATAAAAATCTATTTTATTAGAATAAAATGAAAGAGTAACTAGCATTGGTAACTAGCTGTGTCGAAGGCCAGTTCTTTCTCTGAAAAAACTACAAGGACAGTAGGTATTTAGTAGATAATTGTTGAAATTTAACTGAATGATAATTCATATAACTATGGCAGGTTCAAGGTGGCCACTGCCAAGATTTCTCACTACTCACCTCTGAGGGCATTCTTTCCTGTATACAATACTTTCTGATCTGGGTAAAGAGGTAATGTATCTGCTTTCTATCCCTATTGTAGAAAGTCTTGTGTGTTTGCCTAAGATATTATAAAAGCCACTAATCACTGTCTTTAAGACCTCATAATTATTTCTAGAAACTACCTACTCACATGCATAGAAGAACTGCAAGGAGGACTCAGAGACAAAACTCTGTTTCCTCAATCACCCAACAGTATATTTACACTCATATTAGCCCATCATACTGATCTGGACTTAGACACATTTATAGGGCATCTGTCTATTTTAATAGTCCACTCTCTACCTCCAGAGAGTGGGTAAGTACATCTTCATCTAATTGTGGTAGTGGAGGCTACTTCTCTATAAAGAAATATGTTTTCACATTTGATGAATTTACAAACACTTGTGAGGCTGTACAGTGAAAACAATTTTAAAGCAAAATATCCACTAGGTATTTCAACATTATTATGCAGCAATACTAGTCAGATCACTTTCTGACACACTCATGGGCTGTATTAGGCTTAGAAAACTAAAATAGACAAGTCAATTCTTTGTAAAGTAGTATCAGAGTAATAAATCTACCATATCATTATTTTTTTGGAAGCAAAATACTACATGTGTAAGTGTTGTTTGATAACTATTGAATGTAAACTTCTTTATAAACTATGGACATTAAAAAGTGTTTTTTTCATTATTTAGAAGAAGCAAAGATTAGTAAATTCAGGTCTGCTTTGCTAAGAAAAGTATTTTATCATATTAGTAGAATCTCACACTGTAATGAATCCATATAACATTTTCCATCGAACATACATCTGAACGACTGATGATATCCAAATATGAGATGAATCAAATACTATTTAATGAGAAAAAATTTTAATGTATATTTTTGAATCAACTTGCTACTATATAATGGGCACAGAAATTATCAGAGAAGTATCGTAGGGAGTGAAATTGAAATACTTGGGGAGTTAACAACTCTCTGAATGATTAGTTCCCAGAATCTAATATTTGTGGTAAAGTTCTAATCTTCTATTCTGTAAAGTTAAGTTGGTTTTGCTAAGGGTAGCATCAACCAGAAATAGTCATGAAATGGATAAAATACATAAAATTATTATATGACTATCAAGGAAAATGTTATTAGAAAACAGATCTCCATGACTGGACGAAGTCAAAGGAAAACACCAAATATGATTACCTGTAATGAGGAACTCAGAACAACATTAAAAACTGGGCTGAACAGAAGGCCTACAGTGGCCTCTTTTATTATTTAAATGAAAGACACTATAAACAACTCTTTGATAGTCCCATGCTGGGCTGTTGTTCTGGCCCAATCAGACTTCATTAGGAGTGCACGTTCAGCCTTTTATGAACACCTGTGTCTAAAGCCCACAAATAATTAGTTTAGCCATACCATTTCACTCTAATAATGGTGTAATTTGCCACGCCTTTCAGGCTCCGGACAGCTGGTGCTATTCAAAAGCACCTCAGGATTAGGCCCTGACTCCCAGGCCTGAGTCTTTTGGGGGTTCTTAGGTATCCATGGCAACACACTTAGACTGCAAATTATCACCTCTAATAATAACTGGGACAGTCAATCTTTATTTTATATTCCAGTTATCCATAAAAAAAGATAAGGCATAGAAAATAACTAGAAATACCTAAACTAAAATATATATATAAAAAAATATATATTATTACCTTGTCAATAAACACAAGATTGAGAAGGCCAAGGAAGTTTTTTTTAAAATCACACCTGTTCAAAGTTCATTTGGTTATCTAAGATAGACCTATCAAAAAATAATTGAGGGAAAATGAGGTCCACCACTGAATTTGTCAGTGCTAATTGACGCTGTTACCTACAGCTGCATGGAAATCCAAAGGTGAATTATGGTCTTGAAAACCTCTTTAGCTGAGAGCAACTTTGTGACTGCTGTATTTGCATCTTAGTCCCTAGAAGGTTATAAATTGGACAGCCTACACATATGGATGGGCATTCTCTGGCTCCCTGCAGCTTCTCGACACTTCACTGGGTGCCTCCCATTAACACAAACAAGGTGGGCAGGTGGGGCGAACTCATGACTTAACTCAAATGCTGGCCCAGTGACCTATCAGCCCATGGAATATGCACAAGATCAAAAAGGAAATTCTCCTCATATCAGGACACACCACATTGGCTCAAACAAATAAAAAGTCTCTGCCTAATAAAATAGGCCACGTATGTTTAGAATAGGAGGCAACTGGACATCCCTCTTCTATTTTAACAGAAAAACTCTTCAGTGCACGTGCATTTTCAAGTTTCAAGGATTTTCGGTCAGGTGCAGTGTAGACCTCATATGATACCATTGTGGTTAAATGCTTGAGCTTTGGAGTCAGGGTTAAAATCTAAGCCTCTCTACATACTCACTGTGTGACTTGGAACAAGCCAATCACCCCCTCTTAGACTGCTATCTTATCTGTACAATGGGAATAATAAAAATAATACCTACTTCTGGGGAAGAAGGTGAGAATTAATAAGATAATGTACCTAGGCTTTCTACAGTATTCTGGTACACGGTAAAAAAGAAATATTAGCTACTGTTCTGAATTGTGGTCAGCCTGAAGATGTGCCACTCAGATTCCCTTTCCTTCAGGGAAAGATTGTTACTCTACCTAACAGTGGACAGCCTCCAGCTGTCAACAACTGTGGGAATGGAGTTAGAGAGTTGCCTCATCCAACGTCATACCCTTCTGGAATCATCCCACATCCAAATGACAGAGAAGAGGGTGAGAAAACCCAGCCATTTAGGCTCAACACAAAACATCTCTGCAGGGCGACCCTCTCAGCCTAGCCAAGGTTCTGTTAGGACTACATTGCAGTCCCCCATCCTTCTATCTCTCAAAGTTATTGATCTAACAAATATTTTGTGCACCACATTCCCTCTCAGCATGTGCAGAGCATACAACCTGCAACACCGGTAAACAGCACAGAGAATAAGTGCATGAGATTTCAAAGAACATTTCTGGATACTGCAAAACAACAGAATCGACATTATTAAATTCAACTTAACAAATAATGTTATTAGATCCTAGGAAATACAAAGTAAAATAAGATACAGCTCCTATTTCTTGAGGAACTGTTTATACTCAAACAAAAAAGCATTTCTCCCAAAGCAGATGCTTATAACACAACAGGCTACTTTCCAATTATTTGATGGAGTCACACATAAAGTGACTTCACAACAAAGCGAGGAATAAATAAAGCAGTTAATAACATTGGGCAATGATACAAAGAAATATTGAAAGTTGTTTTGATTTAAATCTTGAAAGATAAAGTGGAGATCTGTGTGGCAGAGAGGAAGGATGTTCAAAAAAGAGGGAAGAGCATAATAATAAAAGATACTAATGCATAAAAGCATGAAATTGCTTGAGAGGTTTAGAAAACATTATGAAGGCAAGAAAGAAGGAAACCTAGTATGACAGTTGAGTGGAGTAGCTACTGATGAAGTCAGAAAGATTATCTCGGAAGAAGTGGTGTAAAACTTTCAACACCATGCAAACACCATGTTAAAATTTTTTTCTAACAGGTACTTGGTCTCTGCTACTATTTTTCTATGTCAGTAATCACTTCACTGTTCTGAAAGACTTTAGACAGATGTGGGGATGAGGTGGGATGGACACTAAACAACCACTAGAATGGCTAAAATTTAAAAATTAAAAAAAACTCTTAACAATACAAAGTGCTGGCAAGAATGCAGAGCAACTGGAATTCTCATACATTATTAACAGGAAAACATAACTTTCCATACAACTTGACAATATAGCTCTAAGGTATTTACCCAAGTAAAATGAAAACCTATGTTCACAGAAAAGTCCATATGTTTATGTTTTTGGCAGCTTTATTCATAGCTATCAAAAGCTGAAAATAACCCAAATGACCTTCCACTGGCAAATGGATTTAAAAAAATGTTGTGGTATATCCATACGATGGAATACAACTTGATAATAAAAGAAACTATTGCTATATGCAATAGCAGGAGTGGATTTCAAAAACATGATGCTAGGTGAAACAAGTCAGGCTCAAAAGATAGACTGTAATTCATTTATATGAAATTCATAAAGCAAAACCATAGTGACAGAAATCAATGGTGGCCAGGGACCAGGGAAGTGGGAAATGACTTGACTGCAAGAAGGCCATGAGGGAACCTTCTAAAACACAAAAAAAGAAAACAGATTCATAGGTTTCTTCCATGAAGTGGCTAATTTGGTAGGTCATGGCATGAGAATCAGCACTTTTTAATTGAAAATTTTATTGCGATAACTGTAGGTTCACATGCAGTTGCAAGAAATAACACAAAGGGATCCTCATACACTTTGCCCAGTTTACTCCAAAGATAACATTTTATAAAACTGTAATATCGCAAGCAGGATACTAACATTGATCTGCCAATCTTATTCAGATTTGCCCCATTTTACTTGTACTTACTTATGTGTGTACGTATTCGACTCTACAAAATTTCATCACCTGTGTACATTTGAGTGTCCACCACCACAGTCAAGATAATGAACGGTTCCAAAACCACAAGAATACCACCTGTTGCCTTTTATAACAACACAGATTCTCTGTCATCTCCCCCCACACCCCAGTTTTAAGGTCCCTGGCAACCACTATTCTGTGCTCCATTTTTAAAATTTTGTCAGCTACATGAGGGGGAAAAAAGAGGTTTCCTATTGGTGCTGCTTGCTGTTACTAGGGCCCTTTTTTTTTGTTGCTTGGTTTTGTTTCCGACCACCTGCCCAGTGTCTTTGAACAAGGAACAAAGTAGGAGAATTTTGGACCCACGGAGATAAAAAGACTTCTTAGATTGAGTTGTAACTGGGTTCCTTTTTCCCCATTTCATCTGCTTGCTCTAATGTCTCTGGAGAGCAGAGTCTCAGACACAGGGGAACAAAGTGGCTTTCCATTTGGGGTTCCTCGCTCCCTTTTTTTCTATTTACCCTGTGATGATGTTGCCAGGTGGACTGCTTTCCAATCTGGGGAGGAATATGCCCACCTAAACTGAAGCCTTTTTGGCTAGGTCATGGGTACCACACCGTGTTGATGATTTCTATGGTTATTCTAACTTTAAGATTTTAGGATTTGTCAAGACGGGCACTCTTATTTACTGTTTGCCTACTTACTTTAGTTCTTTTGAGGCTTAGAAATAAAGGTTTAACTAAATTGCTTTTCAGATTAAAGAGCTACTTAATTGCAAGAAACTATTTTGCCAAAATTTTTATTTTAGGGTGTGGCATTTCTATAAAACTATCATTCCATATAGTAATAAGAAATTGCCCCAACTTAAAATGGGAATAATTGTACCTGAAAGACAATGACATTTGGAGGGGCTTTGGCCTGAAAATCAGGTGCAATTCAACAATTTCTTCAAAACTAATTTTACCATCAAAAGCGACTTTGGAACCTCAAAAGCAATGCATGCCTTAAGTTCAAATTTCATATATCTTCCATCAAAGAAAAATACTGCACCATTTACTAGAAATGGTATTTACATGGTATAAGTTAAAGGACACCACAAAATTATACTTTCCCTCAGATAGATCCTCCTATATTGAAATTTGCCCATTGGATCCATTGCCCATGGATTTTGGGGGGGTGCATATCATTGTTGTTGCTTTGTTTGTTTTGTCTTTGAGTTCCATACAAGAATGCAAATGCCATAGCAAGGCTGGCATGAACTCTCTGAAGGGAGAAAACATATCTTAAACAAATTTATGTACTTCTATGTATAGGACATAATGTGATTTCTAGTGAAATTCGGGAAATTATTTCTTTTATAATTCTCTTTCTTTCTCTCTCTCCATCTTCCCGTAACATCAAAGAGAAAAATCTCTGTTTAGTGCTAGTTCTTACCACTTAAACATGTGTTAATATTTTTTTTATTAACTGAGGACAAACAGCAGATTGAGTCAAGAGCAGGCCATGGTATCCATTTAAAATACGAAGTAAACACATATTTAGTATTTCACCTACTTTCTCTTTGTGCCAAGTGATGCCAGTGTTACAATTATGAGCACCAATCCTATTTACTCACGTAGAGATTGCACCAAGAATGCAAAGTGAGTGAAGCTCAATCAGATGGGGGTGAATTGTGCATATTTAATACCAGTAAAAGATGACACAGGAGCTGAGTTCTAAGGGATGAGAAGTACTGAGATGATGGAAAGGTTGGAAGGGGTATTCCACGGAAATGGAAAGGTGGAAAAGAATGACCTATTCCATTAAAAACAATCGAGGCAAACAATAAGCCAAAGATTATGAACTTTGCCTTCAGTCTGTAGGAAGCCAGTTCAGAGCTATAAGCAGGGTGGGTCATGATCATATTTGCTATTAAAAAAGAGCAGTCAGCAGCAATCTGGCAAGTGGACTGGAGAGGAAGGAATAGTAAACCAAAAATGGAGCCAGAAAATGTGTGATGGATGAGAAGGAAGTGTGTGTGTGTCAGGGGTACATTTGTTCTTTATTACCATTTCTATTTTATGAATGGTCATTGTTCTTTCATATTTTGTGTATCTTCTTGTGCTAATTTTGACACTGTGTTTTGCTAGAAGTGTATTTCTTTAATTTGGTTTTCAAATCTCTTAACATATAATTGTTTATTCTATTTTGTGTCTGTGCAACTTGCATAAAGATTTTACAGATATTCACATTTTTCTTTTTTTATTTACTTATTTTATGTTTCCTCTTTTCATCTTGATCTGCTTAGCCACGGGTTTGACTGTTATATTTGTTTTTTCAATGAACATACTTCTTTTTAATTATCTTATTTTCCTATTCTCTACTTCATTGATTTCTGGTCTCATTTTTTATTATTTAATTTCTTTTTGTTTCTTTAAGCATGCTTTGTTTCTATTTTTCTGGCCTACTGAGTTGACATTTACCTCCATGCATCTCCGGTTTTTGCTTTTGTTCTGATAATTATAGTCTAAGCTATATACGTATTTCCTTCTTGGTACCCTCTAGGAGCACATCACACTTTTTGAAATATACGATTTCATTTTATTTAGCTGAAAGAGTTTACAATTTCACTTTTGATTTTCTCTTTAACCCATGGATTATTAGAAACATGATTATAGTTTCTATTCACGTGGGAATGTTAAATGTGTTATATTGTTATTAATTTCTACTTTTATGGCATTGTAGTCATAGACCATAATGTGTATGATGATAATTTGAATTTATTGAAATTTTTTTGTGGCCTGATACATGATTGATTTTGAGGAATGGTTCATACGGGCCAACGAACCATTGTATTCTCTGTTTACTCCATCGAACATGGTATTTGTGGTCTTCAAATTTTCTGAAAACTTACTTTAAAAAAATAATAGCCTGATTGAGATATAATTAAATACCATAATATTCACACTCATAAAGTGTAAAATTTGTGGTTTTTAGTTTATTCACAGAGTTGTGCAAACATCATCACTCTCTAACTTAGAATACTTTCCTTACTCCACAAATAAACCCATACCCATCAACAGGGACTTTCCATTCCCTGCTACCCCCCAGCCTCTGGCTACCACAACTGTACTTTTAGTTTTTATGGATTTGCCTATTCTGGACAACTCATATCAATGTGGGGTCTTTTGTGTCTAGTTTCTTACACTTAGAATAATGGTTTCAAGGCTTATCCATGTTGTAAGTATGTATCAGTATTTCATGTTTTTATTGCCAAATAATTACATTTTATAGATATGCCACATTTTATTTATCCATTTGTCAGTTGGTGGACATTTGGTTGTTTCTGTATTTTAGCTCTTAGGAATAATGCTGCTAGCAACGTTTGTTTACAAGTTTTTGTATGGACATGTGTTTTCATTTCTCTTGGGAATATACCTAGGAATGGAGTAGCTGGATAATATGGTAACTCTGTGTTTAACATTTTGAGGAACTACCAAACTGCTTTCCAAAGCAGCTGTATCATTTTACAATCCCATCAACAATCTATGAGTTTTCAATTTCTCCACATTCTTTGTTTTTCCATCTAAGTTGTCTTTATTAAGTATACTATACACTTACTGTCTTCCTTCGTTGAATTATCTTAATAATCCTCCTAAAAATCCTTTGAGGAATATAGTATTGGCCCCATTTTACAGACGAATATAAACCAATGCCACAACCAGGTAAAAATAAGAAAGCATTGTCTGTATGGATGAATCTTCAAAGTGAGGATCTGTAGAACTCTGAGCTTTGGAGGGTAAGAGAAATTTCAAGACAGCAAGCAGTAAGGACTCTTGAAGAAAGAAGAGGGACAGCTTTTCTTAGAACATTGGTTAGGACCTGCAGAAAAATACGCTAATGGTAAAATGGTCTGTCTGCAGATGGTAAAACTGTCTGCAGTCTGTGACTCAACTGTACTGTCTGGATTCAATCAAGAAACCTATTAGATTATGGACCATTTGTGGATTTGGCTTTAAAACCCTGTATCACCTTCATTCGCTGAGGTTCTATCCCAGAGTTAAACCTCTGCATGTTGGATAAATGCGCTGTTGGGCAATAAAATCAGCTTAGTGCAAATTCTGTCCCAGAGACCATGTTTTTCCTTAATATTATTCTGTATTTATTTCAGAATATTACAGGGGTACAAACATTTTGATTACATGTTTTGTTTTTGTGCAGTTTGAGTCGAAGTTTTATACATGTGCCTATCACCAATGTAGCACGCAATGAACCCATTAGGTATAAATTTACCAATCCCCTCCTCACCCCTCCCAACTACTTGGTTTCTGTTGAGTTTTACCACCATATGTGCACATGGGTATTGATCAATTAGTTCCAATTTAATAGTGAGTACATGTGGTGTTTGTTTTTCCATTCTTGTGATACTTTACTTAGAAGAATGGTCTCCAGTTCCATCCAGGTTGTTACAAAAGGTATTAGTTCACCATTTTTATGGCTGCGTAGTACTCCACAGTATACATACATCACATTTTATTAATCCACTCATGTATTGATGGGCACTTGGGTTGATTCCATATCTTTGCAATTGTGAAATGTGCTGCAATAAACATTTGAGTGCAAGTGTCTTTTTGATAAAATGACTTTTTTTCCTTTGGGTAAATACCCAATAGTAGGATTGCTGGATCAAATGGTAGGTCTACTTTTGTTCTTTGAGGTGTCTCCATACTGTTTTCCATAGAGGTTGTACTAGTTTTCAGTTCCGCCGAGAGTATGTAAGTGTTCCCTTCTTTCCACGGTGTTGACAACATTTGATTTTAGCAGCCCAGTAGATATAACATATCACAATGGAGTTCTGATTTGGGTTTCCCTAATGACTTCCCAAATGTTGTCCATTTGTTCATCTTCTTTAAAGAAATGTCTAATCAAATCCTTGGTCCACTTTTTAAATCAAGTTATTCTTTTTATTATTGAATAAGAATTCTTTATACATTCTGGATGTAATCCCCTTATCAGACATATAATTTGGTAATATTTTCTTCCATTCTATGGGTTTCTTTTTGCTTTCTTTATGTATTGGTTCCAGTACAAAAGTTTTGATTTTGGTGTAATCTGTTTTTGTTTTCTTTTGCGACTGATGCTTTTGATGTTGCTTCTTTAGAAACTATTGACTAATCCAAGTTTATAAAGAATTATTCCTTTGTTTTGTTCTAAAATTTTACAGAACTAGCTATTACATTTAGGACTATGATCCTTTTAAAAAAAATCTGTGAAGTGGCATTTAAAAATAAACTTTAAAAAGGAATTTAGATTTATAGAAAAATTGTGAAACTAATACAGAGAGTATCAATATACTCCACAACTGGTAACCCTATTATTAACATCTTACACTGCTGTGGTACTTTTGTTAGAATTAATGAACCAATATTGATACATTATTAACAAAAGGCCACATATTATTCAGATTTGTTACCTAATGTCCTTTTTTCTGTTCCAGGATTCTCTCCAGAATACCACATTACACTTGGTTATTGTGTTCCCTCAGGCTTCTCTTACTTTTGACTGTTTCCCAGACTTTCATTATTTTTTATTACCTTGACAGTTTTGAAAGGTACTGGTCAAGTATTTTGCAGAATGCTCCCCAATTGGGAGTTGTGTGATGTGTTTCTCATGATTGGACTGGGATTGTGGATCTGTGGGAGGAAGACCACAGGAGCAAAGTGCTCTTTCCATCTGTTGATATGAACCTGGATCAGCTGGTTGAGAGTGTGTGTCAGGTTTCTCCATCATAAAGTTGCACTTTTCTTCTTTTCCTTACTGTACTCTTTGGAAAGAGGTCATGCTGAGCAGCCCACACTTAAAAGTAGGGAGTTATGCTCCACCTCCTTGAGGGTAGACTGTTAAAATAAATTATTTGAAATTCTCTAGCATTATAGATGTGTCTATATTTTGTCTTATAATAAAAATATTAATAATTACAACCAGCTCTGGCAGAGCACGTACAATGCACTAAGTTCCGTCCTATGGCATTTCTCACACTTATCTATATATACATACACACACATGTGTAAGCTTTTTATTCCATTTTGTTTGATATTAAAAGTGTAACTATCCTAGCTTTACTTTGCTTCACATTTGCCTACTATTTCTTTTCCTATGTCTTTATTTTCAACCTTTCTCTATTTTTAAAGTAAACAAAGAAGCTAGATTTTTAAAAATCTTATGAGTCTTTTTTGTAAAATCTGTGACTTTGACCCATTTTTACTTATTATAATACCAATAAACTAGAATTTATTTCCACTACTATTTTTGTTTCTAAGTACAATGCCTACTGATTAATCTTTGTTTCTTCCTTCCATCCTTTCTCCTCCCTTCCTTCCACTTTCTCTCTCTTTCCTTCCTCCTTTTATTTCCGATTGCTTGTATAAGCTTATGTATTTCATTGAATTTTTATGATGGTTACAATTCACTCATTAAAGCATGTAAGTCTCTTTTCCTTGCCAATGTCTCAATTTCTTTAATATCTATGTCTCCCTCTCTTGCATGGCAAGAACCTTGGCCAACTTTTATCTCACTTTGGTCTCTGCTACAATTCATCTCATCAATATTGACACGACTTTAAGTTGTAGATTACATGTAGTGAATACATATTTCCTTTTAATCATTATTTACTCAAATATGTAATCTTTACTAGTGTCTTTGTTTATTCCTGCCTTCCATAATTATTACTTCCTTGGAGACTAGTTCATATTCTTTTTAAGAAATGTGCTCTAAAAAATAATTCAGATGAGGTCTATGGGTATTAAGGTGGAAAGATTTCTCTTTCACCCTATCATTTAAATTACGTATTTTCTGGATAATCTAGAATCAGTTTCTTCCTCATTGTCTTGCTGCTTTTGAGAAATTTGATGTTATTTCTCATGCCTGTGGCTTTATAAGTGATTTCCTTTTTTTCTCTGGAAGCCCTTTCTAATTAAATTCCACTCTGATGTGTTTGGATGTATGTTTTTATTTATTTGTTTGTTTCCTGTGTGCTGCTTCACACTCTGAAACTATTTTCAATCTAGGGTCATGTACTTTCTTTAGTTCTGGAAGATAGTCATTATTTCATCAAAGATTATCTTCCTATATCGTATTTTTAATATTTCCTTTTAGAATTCCTATTAGATGAATGTTTTCAATCTAATTTGATTTTCTATACCTCTTAAATTTTCAAAAATATTTTCTGCCTATTTATACCATCTCCTTAATTGGAAAAATCTTCTCAATATGATTTTCTAGCCCTTTAATTAACTCTCTGTATCTGTTCTGTTCTTTTTCCATTGAATCCTTTATTTAAATGTTAATAATTATATTTTTCACATCCAATATTTCCGACTAGTTCTCTTTTATAAACATATCCTTTTTTCCCATGTTTACAATACATTTTCCTAAGGATCTATATTATGCTTATTGAAAGTTTCTGTTCTTTCTGCTCTGTCGGCTCTCCTTTCTCTAGTGTATTTTTTGTTGTTGATGTTGCTGCTTTGTATTGCTGTCACATTCCTTAAATACTTTGTGAGTTTTAAAAAAATTTACTATTACCTTATCAATATTCCCTTTACAGGGTCAGCTCCCTTAAATTATAACCTCTAATCCTAGGCTTGTTCTATCTGGTTTTGAGAAAGGGGAGCTACATCTCCAGGTGGATCGCCTGTTGATACGATCTGCCTTACCACTTTCACTTCTTCCTGGACATATGCCTTCCCCATAATACCAATTGTCCCATCATCCTAGACTCTCTTTTCTCCAGAGACACTCACCCTCTATGGCAGTTAGTTGTCTGGTCCACACTGGAAAATATGGGGAATGGTGCTCATAAGAAGTTGTCAAATTATTATAGACTTACTGTCTATTTTCCCCCTTTAGAGTGTAAATCCTTGTCGGCAAAAACTTTGTGTCATTTACTACTATCTTCAGCACTGAGGGCGATGCCTGGCATAGAGCAGCCCTTCCATAAATATCTGCTGGAGAAATAAACATATTGTCGGGCCCTTATCCCAGCAGGGCTGTGGCCTGACTTGATGTGACTCATTCATGTCTAGTTTTTATTATAGCCTTCTCGATCATACTACAGATGGGAAAAAAATCAAATAATCCAGGGTAGATCTTCAAGGCAGGCTGTAGTTTTTTATTCCAATTCCTTTCTTTTTAGGGATTTGAGAAGTTCAAGTTCTGGAGAGTGCTAGTCGAATTTTGCACTATTCTACTCTATTGGAGTTGTACTTAGGTCATGTCTTCCAGCCTGGGCTTCCCAAAACACCCTGAGAGAGGGGGATAATGACATACCCGGAACTTTGCACCCCAACTCCTTCCCCGTCTGTTGCTTCAGGTTGCCATTTCTACCACTTAAAAAGGAACCCAGAGACTTTAAGCCTCCTGATGTATTTTCACAATTTTGTACCATTAGTTAAGACAAGCTGTACATTCATGCAAATAAATTCTGTATTTTCTAGCATCTCCTGGGTTTGATGTGGAAGACAAAGTCAGCAGCCAGTACTTAATTTGCCTTCTTGATATAAAACACAAGCTCTAAAATCTACTTTTGATGTGAATTTAAGTAAACAGTGAATTATTTTCAGTGAAAAATAGTAAAGAAATTGTTTTTGAGATGATGTGCCAAAAATTATGGAAGTCATATAAGGGACTATGAACCTGTGACAGAAATTATGAATTTATTTGTTAGGCAAATAACTAATTTCTTGAACATAGTAGGTGCTCAACAAACTCTTGTTGGATATGAATGGAATGCATGAATGATGCTTTATCCATGAATATAAACTCATCCCTCATTGGAGATCTTTTCCCTGCAGGGATATGACGGGGGAAGCCAGGCACGAGAAAGAACACTGATGGAGGAGACGCATGTGAAAATGAACTTTGCCAACCTTACAGTTTTGTTAAAACCAGCCCTGCCTACAGCAATTTAGGCAAAGACAAATGTTAAAAGATCTGACAGGTTGAAGCAAAGCCAAGGGAAATTGGAATATTGGATCAATTTTTTAATTGACCAGGGACAGCATAAAACAAATGTAAAGATCCCAGCACTGACAGGAACAAGCTGCTCTGCAGACCGAGCCACGGGCTGAGGAAGCTCCACGGCTGCACCGACTCCTGGACCTGCTTCTGTGTCTGATATGTGCAATATCTATGATCCTGTTAACCCTCTCCTGCAAGAAACATGGATCCAAACGAGGAAACAAACACACCAAAAACTAGATGTTAGAGGCCACTTAAAATCAGCAGATTTCTCACATATGGAATGTGACAAATGGATGGCAAGGCAAAGTCAAGCGGAAACCAGAAGGGAAACATGTTGGTGCTACCAGCGAACTTAATAATCACACTGGTTGCTGGATGTGTAGAAGTACCATGTTATTCATATAAATGAGGATCTGCTTATAAGATTACATTGGAAAAACTCCTAAACACTCAGTCTAAGTATACTGGAAGTTTGAAAGACAAAGCATTCTGTCCCCAGGATGTTATCTCCCCCTGCAAGATCTTTCTTTTTTTTTTATTATGTTGATAAATTCATGCTTCTCACTGGCTCAATGCCTGACTGTAGTTTCTAACTTCTGTGGCTGTAAGAAGTGAAGGAAAGCATGGTAAATGATGTCAGATACAGACTACAGCAAATGAGCAAGCGACCTGTCTTATAGTGGATGGAGTAGTAGGCTGAACATCAGAGACCTGGTTTTCTGACTACCTCTATGACCTTGGGCAATTCACCTACCTGAACCTCAGTAAAGCCATCAAGAAGGAGAGGCAGGTGGCTTAGGTAATCTCCAAAACTCCTTTCAGTCTGACGTTTAAGAAAAACCTTTTTCAGTAACCCCACTACATGAGCTTCATCATTCAGAGGACTAATTTAGAGAAGAGGCAAAGGACTTCATAGTTATGTTACACATTGCCAAGATTGGGAGATTTGCACTGGTTCTGAAGCTTACTTTCTATTATTCTCCTTATCCCTTCCTAGAGACCTTGTGTTGCTTAGGTCCAAGTAGACCTCTTTCCCCGCTGGGCTGAGGCCAAATAAATTACAGATATGTACAGATGCGC